>NW_019384236.1:329470-358058 GCF_000648655.2 Copidosoma floridanum | reverse complement strand
ATCAATGTTTATTAATACGTAGGAAACCTGCTCTGCTAAAATATAATAATTTCTATGTTTTTGAAAAAAGATTTAACTAAAAAAATTAGTTTATAAAATAAATTATTTATTTATAATCAAACCAAATCAATAAATAAACAGTGAATTAAAATTTACACTGAAAAAAAGTTCTGAACCACAAGATAAGTACCAAAAACCGAGATTCTACTGTCGAGAGCGTTCGTAGTAGAGTGGGTAAAGTGCTCGGCTAGTATGCAAAGGGTTGGGTGAACGGAAGTACGTCACGGAAGTACGTCACGTAAGGTGGAGAGAAGGGGGGAGAATCGAGCAAAATCCACTTCCGTTACACTTTTTCTTAAGGTCACTAATCTGAAATCGTGCATTTACTCTGTAGGGCAAAACGCGCCTATAGAAGTATAATTTCAAAAAAGTTTTATATGCGAAAATCGTTTATTATTTATAATAGTGAGGAAAGAGTGTATTATTGACCAACTTGCCTCAACTCTCACGACAGACTTCCTTGATTAATATTCTCTGACTCACTTATCTTCCCTGCTCTTCTATCCTTTGGAGCCCAAACCAGAAGGGGCGCACGGACGCATAGCTATATGTTATCATACATAACAATTTTGTGTAAATAAGTACACGTAAGAAAATTAAATTTACTTGAATCTTCATATTTCTTGTAATTTTATTTAACCGAACCCCGCTTGCCGCGAATCACTTACCCATTCCCCTGACTCACTTTGACCTCAGTATTCTATTACACTTTATCATTGTTAGATCTCATCGTCGGAGCACCTAGAAATGCGAGAACCGTTCAAAATGAGGAGCGAGTACTTGCTTGCATAGAACAGAATCCGACAAGGAGTATTCGTAACGTCGCGGAAATTTGTGATTTATCTTGGTCGACAGTACAAAGAATTCTCAAGGAGAATCGATTGCACGCGTATCACTATACACGGGTTCAGGAGCTTAAGGAACAGGATTTTGCTGCAAGGTTTTATGAAATATAGTGTTTATAATAAGTACATATAAGTATATAGTTCAAACAATGTCCTGGACAACGTTATCATAGTATTTTTGTAATCATGTCAATGCCAGCATGTTAGACATGTACGATGATAACTTGAAAAGTGTTAGATAAAAAATACTTCTCCTACCTCGAGCGATTTTGAAAGGCTGGTGTGCCCTCGTTAGGAAAAATAGCATTCGCCACATAAGCACCATCGCTCCGGGGCTACCTTACGTCCCTCAGGCCCTGCTTCGCAGGTTCCTCGGGCCGCAAAATAGCCACAGAGACGACGACACTTATCCGACCAAAACTACCATTTGACAATGATCAATTGTTATATAAAAAAATTTTTTAATTGTTAGATTCGAATTTTGTCAAGAAATTCTAAGAAGAATACAAGAGGATCAGAATTTCCTGCAAAGAATACTCTTCTCCGACGAACCAACGTTTGGTCGGGACGGAACATTTAATATTCACAACAATCACTTTTACGCCGAGGTAAATCCAAACGTGATTGTTGTGAATAAGCACCAGCAAAGGTTTAGTCTGAACAAGTGGGCAGGCATACTTGGTGATCGCGTGGTAAAATTTATCTTTCTTTCCATCACAAAAAAATATATTTACGTCTAAATACGTGTACATAAATATGCGTATGCATTCAAATAAAGATCAGACCAGTACAGTTCCACAACCGTATGACTGCTGCACATTACCGCCAATTTTTACGAGATGATTTGCCGAGACTGTTGCAACACATACCAGGCGAAGAAAGATTACGTTTATGGTACCAACACGATGGCGCTCCGATTCACTCGGCTCGGCAAGTCCAGGAAATGCTGAATATACAGTTTCTGAATTCTTGGATAGGTCCCGGAGGTATAGAAAAAATCATAAAACAAATATTCTAATGTATTAAATGATCTCTGTATTACTAAATGATTGTGAAATTACCAATAATTCCAGAAAATTTCACTGAATCCTTCACACTCAATAACTCAATCCTACTTAAGCCCAATCCACATTCCAATCCAATCACTCCTATTTAGGTCCCATGACGTGGCCTCCACGTTCACTGGACCTGAATCCACTGGATTTTTTTCTGTGGGGTGCAATAAAGGACCGTATTTATGCAGCTGAGATATACGATGAGGAACAGTTAGAGTTATGCATAAATAAGGCTACAGACCATATAACCCCTGAGATGGTGCAAGCAGCTTTACAAAATTTCGTACGAAGACTGCACTGTTATATAGAGCATGAAGGAGGACACATCAAGCAGTACTTGTAGATAAAGTGATCAAAGTAAATACAGATTATACAATAATTAACGAACTTAAAAATTGCATATCATTAAAAATTTTATAATTATTATAGTGCAGCTTGAACCTCGCCAAAGTCCCGCTTAAATCCTGCTTTATACCTGCTCAAGAGCCATCAAATAACCACTGCTCAAAAATAAAAATATCTGATTATTACTTATTATATTAAATAATAAATTATTTTACTTTTAAAAAACAGAAGATACTAAAAATAACTATGAATTGAATTTAATAAAGACTTTATGGCAAATAATACCAATTTATAAGAAAAATTATTCCAATTGAGTGAGGTCAAAAATATACTATCCAAGTACCACTCGAGTGCCTCTACGGAAAATGCACCAAAGTGCCAATCAAGTGCCACAAAAATACCGCCAAAGTACCGCCCAAGTACCACCCAAGTGCCACTGCTCAAATTTTGTGCAAGTACCACCTAAGTACCGTACAAGTACCGCCATATTCCACCCAAAAACCGCTTAAGTACCGTCCAAGTGCCGCTGCTCACATTCTGCCTTAGTGCCAACAAAGTACCGCCCCAGTACCGCTGCTCACATTCTGCCCAAGTGCCTACAAAGTACCGCCAAAGTACGGCCCAAGTATCGCCCAAGTACCGCCCAAGTGCCGCCCAAGTGCCGCTGCTCAAATTCTGCCCAAGTACCGGCCAAGTACCACCCAAGTGCCGCGTTTCACATTCTGCCCAAGTACTGCCAAAGTACGGCCCAAGTGCCGCCCAAGTATCGCTCCTTACATTCTGCCCAAGTGCCGACAAACTACAGCCAAAGTACCGCCCAAGTGCGGCCCAAGTGCCACTTTTCACATTCTGCCCAAGTGCCGAGAAAGTACCACCAAAGTACGGCTAAAGTACAGCCTAAGTGCCGTCCAAGTGCTGCCCAAGTGCCGCTGCTCAAATTCTGCCCAAGTACCGCCCAAGTGCCGTTTTTTACATTCTGCCCAAGTACCGCCAAAGTACGGCCCAAGTGCCGCCCAAGTACCGCCTAAGTGCCGCCCAAGTGCCGCTTTTCACATTCTGCCCAAGTACCGCCAAAGTACGGCCCAAGTGCCGCCCAAGTACCGCCCAAGTACCGCCCAAGTGCCACCCAAGTGCCGCCCAAGTGCCGCTTTTTACGATCTGCCCAAGTACCGCCAAAGTACGGCCCAAGTACCGCCCAAGTGCCGCTGCTCAAATTCTGCCCAAGTACCGCCTAAGTACCGCCCCAGTGCCACTTTTGACATTCTGCCCAAGTACAGCCAAAGTACGGTCTAAGTACTGCCCAAGTGCCGCTTTTCACATTCTGCCCAAGTACCGCCAAAGTACGGCCCAAGTGCCGCCCAAGTACCGCCAAAGTGCCGCCCAAGTGCCGCTTTTCACATTCTGCCCAAGTACCGCCAAAGTACGGCCCAAGTGCTGCTCAAGTACCGCCCAAGTACCGCATAAGTGTCGCCCATGTACCGCCCAACTGCCGCTGCTCAAATTTTGCCAAAGTACCGCCCAAGTGCCGCTTTTACATTCTGCCCAAGTACCGCCAAATAACGACTAAAGTGCCACCCCAGTAATGCCCAAGAGCCGCTGCTCAAATTTTACCTTAGTGCCGACAAAGTACCGCTAAAGTACGGCCCAAGTGCTGACCAAGTACCGCCTAAGTACCACCCAAGTGCCGCTGCTCACATTCTGCCCAAGTACCGACAAACTACAGCCAAAGTACCACCCAAGTGCCGCCCAAGTACTTCCCAAGTGCCGCTGCTCACATTCTGCCATAGTGCCGACAAAGTACCGCGAAAGTACGGCCCAAGTGCCGCCTAAGTACCGCCCAAGTGCCGCCCACGCTTTTTTTATTCTGCCCAAGTACCGCCAAAGTACGGCTCAAGTGCCGCTGCTCACATTCTGCCCAAGTGCCGACAAACTACAGCCAAAGTACCGCCCAAGTGCCGCCCAAGTACTGCCCAAGTGCCGCTGCTCACATTCTGCCCAAGTGCCGACAAACTACAGCCAAAGTACCGCCCAAGTGCCGCCCAAGTACTGCCCAAGTGCCGCTGCTCACATTCTGCCTTAGTGCCGACAAAGTACCACCAAAGTACGGCCCAAGTGCTGCCAAGTACCGCCTAAGTATCGCCTAAGTGCCGCTGCTCACATTCTGCCCACGTGCTGACAAACTACAGCCAAAGTACCGCCTAAGCTCCACTGCTCAAGTACTACCCAAGTGCGGCCCAAGTTCCACCTGATTGCCGCTTAAGTTAAACATTTGTCTTCATTATTATTAATGTTGTTTACAATTGTTTGTTCTTTCTTATATTATATGAAGTATCATGTTTATTATCTTCATTATTATCATCATCATCTATTGTCAATTTTATCGTATGTAGAATGATTTCACAATAATATCTTGGGTTAACTAATTAACCTTTTTGTACGCTTATTTATTTGTTTTTACGTTCGTGATACTCAGCCCTTTATGTCCTATTTATAGTTTTATAGCTATACGTTTTTACTATTTTAATTACATTTGAGCGCCATCTCCTGCCCACTATTTCCATGCTCATAGTTTCCTAAGACTGATTGCTGGGCGTACTCTATAAGCCCTGATTGGCTTGACTGCAACATTGAAACTCGAGTCAGTAGCATTACTAACGTGCTGTGTGCCAAAAATTACTCGAGTCTAGGATATGTATTCCTGTTTCTCTTTTGCACATTCTATGATGCTCAACTATCTTACTGCCATAACATTTGAGTTATCCCAGTTCCATTTTTTTACACTTTGTTTATAAAAAAGTGATCAGGTCCATGTTTTTCGATAATTATTTTTATTTTTCAGTAAAATTCAAATACGATAGTGAAAAAAAAACAGACTAATACTTATCGTATTCATAGCTGATACGGACTAAAATCCATAAATCTTTCGTATAGAGCTCACTTTGGCCAAGTGTGTAAGATATTTACCTGTTGGTCTAATAAAACCCAACTGGTGCCCCACAATTGTGACTTTTTTTTCTTCTTATTGCCACTGTTTTTAGTAATTTTATTTTGAAACAGAAAAAGCGTCAAGTTGCTGCATCGGTATGAATTGTAGATTTTAATGTAAAAATCGTGTAAAATATGGTACGCGTAATTCTAAATAATTTTTTTTTTTTTTTTATTTAATTTAGTATAAAAATTTGAACTAATACGATAAGTTTGAGATTTTTTTTTTTAACACTGACAAAAATTAAATTCTTGGAAGTAAGGAATTATGTTATTAACTTTCCAAGTACACGTTTTTAATCTTCAATCTCAGCTCCACTAATTTTAATAAAAGGTAAAAAAATTGCTTGATTCGGTGTTTTTCTTATTTTTTTTTGTCCCAAAAAACTTTGTGATTGCAGTAAACCATCTTGTTTCTTGGAATATTGAATAACTGCATTAAATAGTTGGATGGTATAACTGATTAATCGATTACATTTCAAAAATGATATTTACACTAGTTAAATTATTGTGTAAGAGGCACGCGTAGGAGTTAAAAATGAATTAGAAGAAAGCATTAGCAGATTAAAAAAGGCTTTAACTAATGCACTTGTATCTATCTAGGCCAAATGTTGACAAGCCATCTAATGTACGAACAGATCCAAGTAGTTATGTGATGGGTACCATGTTGCCCAACGACAAGAGGGTGGCGGGTATCTGACTTTGTACATTAGCCACGTGCTCACTTTTGCAAAAAGAAGTCATAGTGTCACGGAAAATGAGTTTAGTGTGTTGATCTTGGCTCTAAGAAAGCTGCAGTCTAATTTAAAATTGTATTAGTTCACTGTGATGACGGTTCGCAGATCTGTCAAGTTTGATAAAGACTTACGTAAGACAACTAATCATCTAGCAAAGTAGGTCATAGACATTTCCTAGTTAGACTTGGAAATCGTGCATTGTCAGGGCTCAATGAAAAACTAGTCTGATACGATATCTTGCTGGTCAGGAAAGAAGAAGGAGATAACCGCCTATGATTTTGTATTTTCTTTTTCTATTACTTCATTACGACTAAAGTAAGCGTCTAGAACCGTTTATTTTAGATAAGGGAAGGGGTGGGTTTTCCTTAAAAATTATTGCCTGCTAGGCCAGTTAGCACCCGACTAATACCCCCACATTCCACAGAAAATGCCCAGACCACATGAATCCGCGATTCACTGTGAGACCAAGCAGCCTGAGCTAGCAGAGACACTAGGATTAGGAATCACTGAGCTACTGGCTTCGTAGACCCAAGAGAGTACTTTGATTGTTTTTATTGTTATTTGACCATGAGCCATTTTTGCAAAAAACGGTTGCAGAGAATCTTGTTTTAGGGAAGAAAAATATAATAAGGTCATTGTTTTTTTCATTAACTTTGAGCATTCAAAGTTGTCTTAAAGAAAAATGGTAAGATTAGTTGACTCAAGACTAAATGAAATCCTGGTCTGGTCTAATCTCTGTTTTATGTGTGGAAAATTGGAAAGAGCATATAGCGCCGATGAAAGACAAAAACACATCTGCAACATAATATACTAAAGTGTAAGTATGTATTATAGCGACAACTGTAACACTGAAATACTAGTCTTAGCGCGTATATATATATATAAATACCAGTGGGACTGCACCTCCCACGCATTCTGTTGGCTAACTCTCTCAATATCAATATGATATATATTTTCAGTTCTTACAATAAATTTAGTTGTTCTTGAGCTATCCACCTTATATTGCTTAATAGTCACCTTTATGCACGTATTAATATTTAAAATTTAATATTGAGGATTTTGTGTGGCGGTTGTTCAATCATAATTCTTAATGTATATCTTCACAAAATTCTCTAGTGCATGATTTTTATTTGAAATATTTTGTTGACATTCATTAAAATTTATTTAAATTACATACTAAGACAATAAATTTAGTTACTAATTAATGATCAAACTGCATAAATCATTTATCCACATGACAAAAAGCATCATTGCTTCTTATTTAATGCTTAAAAGTTTGCTACACGTTTGTTTGTTTCTATTTTTTGGGTAAAAAGACACAATTTTTAGCTAATAATATGATAAAGATTGTAACGTATCCTATTTTTTAAAACTCATTACAGAAAAAGTAAGAGAATATATATAATATAATAAAAATAATACCTCTACATCGATTAAAAATATCACTGTGATCTCAGCGTCCTTATTATTAGCACCTATATCAAGAGATTTTCTTTGAAATAATACAATTGAGAATAATCATATACCTATTGTTGAATATAATTTCTTATTTTGTAGTGAGGTGAAATTTTAATACGTTCTGGAATCAAATTTACTGTACAGTTGACCTGATTAAAAGTTATTTGTGAAGAGCTTCGTTTACTTTGCATTAAAGCGCATAAATATATATTTACGAGTCTAATAAGTCGAATAATAGAATGGCAAGAATATAAGTACGAGTAATGACAGAACAGCGTGAAAATTTTTTTTGTTTTTATTTGCTTATTATTTTTAACTAATGGTTTAATTTTAAAGTTGTTCTGAAAGTGAGTATAGCTGAAAGAGTTGATATTATCTTACTCCATTGTTTGGCAAATGTGTATACAAACATGCTGATTGCTTACTTACTGCGTGAACATCTGAGTATTTAAGACGAGGACGATTATTTACATCAAGGTGATGTGGAAGAGTAAGATAGTGTTATTATTTCGAGATCATAGATGCCGCTCGTAGCTTAGGGTTTACGTTGTTCACCAATAATAAACATGGAGGATTTCGTGATGAATCAATATTATTCTAACTATATACTAGTTATTAAATTCGTGGATTTACGTTGATTTTTGTTAATCTGGTTCGATGCACAATACTTACAGTAAGTCTGTATATCACACATAATAAAATTTGTATTACACAATGCACTAAAATTATTTTTGTATTTAGATTTTTTCCACCTGTTGCATGCTCTAGTTCTTCATAATATAAGACGCATTGCTCAATATTTAACTATAATTAATTAAATTTCATTAAACTGTACAATAAAAACCTTAACTTGGTACCTAACAGGTTAGATGCGGAAAAATAGAGTGCGTGTAATACGGTTTTTTAATTATTTGTTTTAATATATAACAAAACATATTGCAATCATCGACTGTTTAGTTGGGAAGACTCATGATGACCTTTAGTTTCATAACCAAGCCAGGGAAAGAGCTGCGGATAAACCGTGGACTTACAAGAAGGATAAAAGTTAAGAGAATCAAGCAATAACAATACTAATATAAGAGAATCAAGCAATAACAATACTAACAATAATAATCAAACAATAGCCCCTTCAGATCAATTACAGATCTTGGTGACCGTAATGCTGACTACCTGATAGTTTTAATGCATTAAATAGTAACTTATTTGTATATGTTGAAGTAGGATCTGACGACGAGCTCACATCTAATTTTAAATTTCCACCTAAATTAGGCACTAGGGCATCTTGGGAGAATCGAAATATTAAAACTTTCTCGTCTTTAGAATCCACGTTCTAACGGCTAACGGATATCAATTGTTATTTGGAGTGAGCCATATGAAACAGTGTCGAATTAATTACTCAAACATATGAGTTGATAGGGCACCTACGACGCAAACTTGATACTAGATTTGAAAATATCGGATAGGTGAACCATGGATTTTACCAGGCTATACAAAATGTACTGAATAACGGCATTAGGCAAATGACATTATTTCTCCCAATAGCAAATGGACAAATTACGAGAGCCTTCAAACTGGTATTTTTCATTTTCAGTGCAATGATATTTGATCAGCTGACGCGTTTTATTCGCAATGTGACTAATTTTATGAAAGTATTGCACATTTCCCTAAATTAGTTTAAGTACGTTGTAGAGTAAGCATTGAAAACATTAGCTGAGAACTGTTAATTGTTTGTTGCTGACATCCTTGGCAATTTTTCTATGTTTATTACGGAATTTTATCAGAAATGTGGAAACGACTAGGTTCAATAAATTATTAAACACTAGCTAGAGTTTGGGTATTATCGTGCAGATGAAAGCCACTTACGTATTAAATATAGTATTAACCTATATAGTAAGGCACAAATTGTGACGCAAGCACCTACTGCATACAGAATAATTAAACAGTTTGTAAATCATTTTGAAGACAAAGTTCAACAATTCATAACATTCCGTAATATACGTACTATTAACGGTCTCGTACGCTTGTTAGATTTACATAAAATAAAGAGAGGACTTGATTTGTCGTATTAAAAAATAAATCCTTATTAGGAGTAACACTGAACTCCAGAAATACTTCAACAGCTGTGTAAGGCAATACACAAATAATGAGCCTGTAGTGCTACGATTAGAGAATTATCGTGAGAATAATAACTTTTTAATCATACGTCTTGACATACTCAGAATCAGAATAGTTTATCCAGAAGTAATAATTATAATATAAATTTAGAATCCAAAAATTAGAAAAATCAGCCTGAAATACAGAAAATCCTTATTACAAAATTAAGCAACTTAACGGCATTGTAAGAGTAATTGTCTCTACTTTACTACAAAAAGTTGCAGAAACGAAGTCAATCGTGAACGTGAATCTTCTGTACAGCCTCTAAATGTTGATAAGAAAATAACAGGACCATTAGGGAGTGTTGTAATCAAGTTTGTTTTGTTGGCCACACAATATGATCCGCTTGATAAAGGTTAGTGTCACCAATTTTGCATGACTCAAATCCACGCAAAATTTTATTAAAATACCTGGAGATTAAAATAAAGATTTTAAACGTTCTGTTTAGAAATTTTATTGCCATGGGTTGTATGATCACCTGTATATTAGCACAATTTTGAGAAAAGCATGAAGTGGTATTAAAGAGTTGTTAACCTTTCTCTACGATTAGTGTACAAGCAATTGGTTTTGTCAGAAAAAAGTTGGCGTCAATTAAACGACAATTCTGCAGAGTTTATTTAATCGGGAAATATAAATTAACATTCAACTTTTTCGTTATTCGACAGTCAATACGTGATTTTATCATAGACGTTGATAATCAAAAGTTTATGAGATTGTTTGATAATATGAGTAACAATACTCTAAAGATTAACAAATAACATTGTTAGAAAATAGTGCCGTTTATAGAGATAAATCTTTAACTATTAAGGTAAATAGCAAGATTAAAAATCTTATCACATGATGCACTATCCTTTTTTTTATTGCCATCCTTTATTTATCCATGATATTTTTATTTATAATCTTTTATTTACCTTAAGAAAAAATGAACACAGAAACATTGCCGTTCTTTTTATCACACATAACATAAGTGTGACGTGGCAAAATTTGCTTCACAATTTTCGTACGTCCCTGTCAACGCCCCTATTCTAAAAACAATTCGTATTTTTAATGGGATCCTCGTATAACCGAAATTTTCATGTGTTTTAGAAATGACCCATGGTAAGCAGAAGAAGGAGATACATACACAGACAAGAAATATAGCGTGCATACGAGTGAATGTGATTATGTAAGTGTCAAGGCGTCGGCACGTAAGAATAATACTGGAAGGTAAGGTAGGGACCGGATAGACAGTTTGCGCACAAGGAACTTATCGCACGAGGGACGAGGGGATACCGACACAAGGGTCAGGGAGTAGAGCGTGAGAAGGAAAGGGCCAAGGGAAAAAGCCAGTAGAGTTTTGACTGTCAAGAGAAAGAGCTGTCGAGCTTGAAGAGAGTGTGTCCGCGCCATTTTACTTTTTCGTTTTGTTCTTCTTCTCCGTGGCCAGTACTCAAGACGAGCATCTCGTTTGTTATTCCTTTTTTCCTAGCTTGTACGTGGAGATCGGAAAAAGGGTCGAGCTGCATGCCAGAAAAACGCGACGAGAGTGTGTGAAAGAGAGAAAGCGTCGGCACCCGAGGTACCGTGAGAGCGAGCGAGAAAGAGAGGAGAAATAGGGCTGGTCCAAGCCTGCTGGGCCCTGAGCGCTGGTTGCACCGTCAACGAGACATCCTGCTCTGACAACCCTAGCCAAGCCGAGAAGAAGGGAGCCCTACGCAGCTGGGGAGGAGGACCAAGGGATTCCGGAGCGTCAACTTCCCGGACCTCCAGCCTCGACGACGCAGCAGGCTCACTTGTCTGTGAGATTTGAGCAGCATACATCAAGATACGGTGAAAAGGCTAGAGGGGACACAAGGGGGGAATCATCGATAGTCACTAGCGAGGGCGAGAGGCGCGAGACTGGGATAGGAAGCGTGGTGAGTGAGCCCTGATCGGACCTCCACTGAGACGCAGAGACTGGCACGTCGGACAAGTGTGTGAGGGAGGGACAGGGACCGAGTGAGAGAGCAAGAGAGAGAGAGAGAGAGAGGAAGAAAAGCGTGCGCATGACGGCGAGAGCGAGTGGGGAGGTGCATAGCACTGGTGCAAGGGCGAGACGGATCGAGGGCCAGCGCCGGGACGCAAAATTGTGAGGCATGTTTGCGACCTTCTCCTGCCGTAACGGCAATCCGTACCTGGGTCCTACAGGTTGCACCGTGTGTGTGTGTGTGTGTATGTCCGGGCAATCAGCCGCGCCGAGGAGACCTGGTCACAGACCGAGAGTCGCGTGAGAGAGAAAGTGGGTGTAAAGGCGCGTGAGTGTATGTGCGCGCAAGCGGACAAGCGTGGCTCTCTGAGCACACCACTAGCATCGTGGTTGCGATCAAGGGCTTGCGCCATGGCATCGGGACTGAGAGGAGCGTATTTGAGGTGATTATAGATCGTGATCATTTTAGTATTAATAAATATATAAATTAAAATCAACATCGCTCTCTGTTGTTCATTCGCCCCAGACGCGAATCCCCTTTTGAGACAGGTCCAGTGAAGGGTGAGAAGGGAGAGTGTCATCGAGCAGAGACGTACGAGAGAGATTAATTTTGATATTTTCTCTATAACGGTAAGTCACCTTGAGGAATCAAAATATACGTTATATAATTTATTGGTGAGAAATTTAAGTATGCTTGATATTTAAAATAACGGTATAACACATCAATTATTTACAATAACAAGGTTTACTTAAATGTTAACATAAAAATCACCGTTTACTAGCTACCAAGATAATGACTAAGGGTATCATTATTTTTCTTTGTGTTTTATTTCATTTACACTTCACATCATGTCAATAAAATAACTCCTTTGATAATCATGTAATTATTTATTTAACACTAAAGGTCGTGCTACCTGACTGGATGATGGTTAAAATAATCTTTTTTTTATATTGTATTTTGTTTTCATCCTATTTTGCACATAGCTGCTCCACATAACAAAAAAAAAATTCCTTTGGCCATCCTTCAATTATTTATCGAAGTCTAAAATTGACGGCAACTTCGATCATGAACGTATTAAAAATGACTTTAATAAACTTATTTTAATGACAAACCAAATGACTAATGTAGTTTTTTAGCATTATATACAAAATTTCGTGCACAAGCTAATAAATAATAATCACAAAGTATTTTACTAACCTTTTTGCGTTATTAGTAAAAAAATAAGAGAAGGCTTGTTTACACAATATTTAATTTTTATACGATGTGTACAAAATAAACGGGGATTTTGGAACAAATATTGTGCCTAAGAAAATGTTAATATAATATGTTGTGGTCTTTATTTATAAGCTTGTGTGCAAGATGATGTGTGTACAAAAAATTTGTGCAAAACAAAAATGAGAAAAATTCGCGTCTGCATTCGGCAAAGTCTGCCGATAAAGATAACATTCGATGTTTCTGCAGTTATATGGATAACAAGGCCTTCATTAGGTATAAATTTTAATCATTACTCTAGTAACTATATGTAAAATACAGAATGGTGTTTACCACCTTTTTGTAAATCACCTAAAACTTTAATTAATCATCATCATCTAATTATCACCTAAACCTAAAACTTTAGTTTTCTGGCCTATTTTAAAATCAATAGCTTCGTCAGGTTTTCTTACTAGCAAATTATCAATTTCTTTCATAAGAGTTCTGTATCCTTAGCATTAACTCTTGTTAACGTTATTTGTATTACAATAAAATAATTATCTTTAGATATATTTATTAGGCTCTGTAAAGTTAGCTATTTCATTAAAAAATTATGGCCTAAAATGGTTTTAGTTTGATAAGACTATTCTTTTACTTACTTATAAGGCCACTTATCGTTTAAATATCACATTTACTAATTTTTTCCACTTCTTCTCAAGGTAGAGTTGTAAAATATAGTAGACAATTATATCCTTAGTCCTTTAAAAACATAATTTCTTAAGCTTTATTATCCATGAGGAACCAAATTAGTTATCTTGCTGTGTGATTTGAATAAATTTTGTCGTACATTAGCAAAATATTTTAAATTTATTATTTGGCATGGAAAAATTTCGGAAGGTAATATTATAAAGAAAAGAAATTAATAATCAATACACGAAACCATGAATAATAAGATATGAGTATTGACATCTACGTAAAGATGGACATTAATCAATATAATTATCTCCCTCCCGTAGGCAAAAGTAAACGCCTTCTGGTCGATCTGCTGGGAAACAAAAAGTCTCTTTTGTGTTTAGTCGAAGCACACATTTGAGAACAACGTTCTTTATCGAGAGTTACAATGAGATATATTCTCTCCGTGTATAGCCTGTATATGAGGACGGTTGAGAACGAGGACCTATGAGCGAGAAAATGTACAAAAAAGCGTGCACTTTTAGAGGGGGGGGGGTACAAAGTATCAGTGGCAACACAGTGAGAGAGGGAAAGAGAGGCAGCCAGCGCAGGGAGCCATCAATCAGAAAGTGTAAGAAAGCGCGCACTCCTGTTTTCACTGGCTTAAAAAAAACACAGTGAAAAGTAGGTGCTTAGGTACCCAAATAAGAAGTCATACTTCTATGAATTTATATTGTGGATAATGTAATTGTAAACATAAATATACCTTCTATGAGACAATGGTCTGTACGGAGGTGGTGCAATTATCGTTGGAATGAGTATGCTTGTGTTAGTTGGGTGTGGTTTTAATAATTATTTTAATATTCAATAACTAAATAATTAAAAACTATAAATTATGGTACAATAGAATATAAACCATGTAAAGACTGGCTAATACAAGACTGTCCGCTTTCATTGAATCTTCTGATAGTTTCAAAGCAACTTCCTTCACTGCCTACGTAAATGATATCGGTAAGGACACGCTCACGTTAACCCTACATGCTTGATTTAAAAAATTTGCTATTTGACATGTAACATTATTAAAAAATTACTCCAAGTTGCATTCATAAGATCTTTATGAGTCTCAATATTTTTTGTTTGTATAAAAAGTTACTTTAAGGTAAATCTGTTTCATTTTCAATATAATTACAATTTTTTTTTTTTATTACACAAAAAAGACGGGGTCAAGTATTTGTAAAAGCATGGATGTAATCTTATCCATATAAGAAAAATAATTTTCATTGTTACTGCATATATTTGTGCTTTCCCCACCTCTTTTAATCTTGAACTGAAAAAAACGCAATTACAATCAATTATTGTATCCATACAGTACCAAGATTTTTTATTTTTTATTTATAAATTATGAAAAAATGAAAATTTATACAAACAATTATTTACTTATTAGAAAAAAAAAAATTAATGAGACGTTAATAAATGTTTATTAATGCATATAAAAGCTGCTCTGCTCTATAAATATACTCTAATTTACAAATTTTTGAGAAAAACGTGTACCAAAAAAACATATTTCATTATGTGGATGATTTGTTTATTTAATGCATAATTAAACAAAATAAATTAATTTACAGTAAATAAAAATAAACATTTAAAATAAGTTACCAACAGTAAGATAACATGAGGTAATTCATTTGACATTGTCGAGCCTGCTTACAACAAAGTAGGTAAGGGCCTTTGCCATTGTGCAAGAGGTCAGGGGTTTAAATCTATATGAAACAACTTCTTTTTTGTTTTTTTTTTTGGAATTGGTTAAAACAAAAAAAAAGAGGTAAAGTTTGAGCTGTAGTGTGGTGTGGTGGCGTTGTGTGGTGTACGTCAAGAACTGGAAGTACATCAAGAGAGGTGGGGTTAAGGGGGAGGATGAAGCAAAATCCACTTCCATTACTCTTGATATCTAGGTCACCAATCTGAAACTATTAATTTACTTTGCAAGGAGAAGCGCACCTATAAAAGTATAACTTTAAAAACAGTTTCAAAAGAGTCGGGACGCCTTGACTCTTCAATCCTCTGATGTCTGAATTCGATTCGTGCATGTTATCGTGTGGTTCGTAACAAATCATAAGAGTGAATTCGTATTTATTGTATATTTATTGATTTGATTAAATTATAAACTATTTTTTTTAGTTAATTGTTTTTTTTAGCTTAGAAATAAGTATACTTCAGTAGAGCAGCTTTTATACATAATGATAAATATTTGTTTTCTTATCATTACATCTTCTCATATTAATTTGTTACTTTTACAATAAATATATACTTGCTTATGTAACTTTATTATATCCATCCAAAATTTTCATAATTAAAAGAAAACATTCTGTACTGTATACATACAATCAATTATATTTTTCGCGTTTTATTCTTTCAAAATCTTACCATTTATGATTCAAATGATTTTTAACTTAAGGACGCTTGTGGCACTCGCATCTTAAGGTGTCTGCTACTCATGCCTTCTATGCATCAGATGCTTCTTGTCTCTTGTGTGCAGTGCAATCAGAGCGTGAACCTTGTTATTTATCTAGGCTCACCAATCAATTATCTGTTAAGTTGTGCGTTACACCACGCACTATACTTTTATGCGTAAGCGTGTTATGAATTTATACTAATTTTTTTGAATGCGTAAGGTAAAGTACCCTATATTCGGACAAAAGTGTTGTTCGCACCTATATCCGGACAGCAGCGATAATTACATAATTTTTTTACAATTTCTAAGTGAAAAAATTTATTTGTAATCTACAGAATGAAATTGATTTAGGATACTTACAACATATGTCGTATTAATTTGATAATTCATTGAAAGAATTTTTTTTTCTTGCAAATCGAGGTTTTTTGTGTTTGGCTGCTGTCCAGAAATTAGATACTACGGTTCAAACTGTACCCCATATTCGGACACACATAATCCAGCAACTCACTAGCTTATACAAGCGCAAAGAAATGGTATACAATGTAGTAAAATATAATAATAATTTGTTTTTTGCATTTGTTTGAAAAATTAAAGCCATTAAAGTAAAATATAACTGTGTGTGAAGATCTGCCATAACCTCATTTTCTCAATATTCACGACTGTCTATGGTCTCTACGTCGTAACGGGACCTATATATGGACTATTTAGAAATGCATTGTCTGAATATAGGGGTTTTGAGACTGAATCTTTATAACTAATTTAAGCAATGATCACACGGTCACAAAGAACTTTATTTTTCAAGTGACAGAAAAATTACTTTATTATCTATATGTCAACCGTCTTTTTCGTAAAAACAGCTAATTTCTTTGTGAATTTAGAAATAGTGGATTACCTTAAATTATGTGTCCGAATAGAGGGTACTTTACCTTATATTGTTATGTAGCTTTCTTGAAATACCCCATGACTAGCGTTGCTGCTGCACAATGCAGTTTGCTCAACACGTACATCATACGACTTGTGCAGCTGCTGCCTAAGTCTCGCGCAGCAACAGCACTAGTCTTGGGCCGCTTCTGCTTTAGTGTGAGCAAGGTAACAACTGCCCTACCTCTAGTTGAGCAGGTACACTATTTTATTTTCAGTGTACACTATAAAAGAAAGCGATACTACAGAATGGTTTTTCTTAATTTTTGAGATTTAATCCTATTTTAAAGGTTAAATATGGACTTAAAAGTAGTGTGTTGGCGTATTTAATAAATGTGAGTGTGAGGTTAGAGAAGATATAATTATTGTAGGCAGTACAAAGTTTACTTATGGTTTAAATTGTATTGTGCCTTAATGTATTGTGTTAAACTGTTTAGTTGTTGAATATAAATTTAAAAAGTACCAAATTAACGAAGGTACACTTATTTCGACGACAATTGCCCCACCTTCGTACACAGCTCTCTCTCCTTATCAATTGCAGTAAGAAGAAGGGGGGAGGACATCAGCGCGCCAGACAAATCTTACACAATACTAATAAAAAACTGAGGAAGACAAAGGTAACAGTGCTGAGAAGGTAGTAGAGAATTCGATGGATTATCATTCTGTTAACGAGCCACTCTTGAAAAACCTATCAGAATCTAATGATACCACTGTGGCTAATACTAGTAAGCCAATGAACGAGCAGCCAAAACCCAGGCACCTTATTCCTAGAGCAGTTAACCTGATTTAAGATAGTAAAGAAAATTTCCTACAGTGTGACTCGTCTATAGGTGAACCTGTAATTATGGCGCAATCAGTGGCTTTAAAAGATACTTTTAAGGTAATCTCAGAACTCAGTGGCAACAACATACCCTTAGGAACATTCCTAAATAGCTGCAATAAAGCTAGAAACATAATAAGGGCAGCAGACGAGGCCAACCTTACAAAGATAATTAGATCCAAGTAAATAGAAAAAGTACGAACGTCTAAGCAAAAAGAAGTCTTCGATAACATCAAAGAGCTTAAAAACCACATTATGGCTATTTATGCCCTTACTTAAACAATCTGCCATCTTCTTTGAGAGATGGGTAATTAATTTAAGAATCTAAAGAAACAGTACGCAGTTATGCGAACTAAATACGTGATTTGCAAAAGAAATCACTTGAAGTAAAAAGGCTGGAGTATAATAAAGTAGTCCTAGCCATATACCTACGTATATACATTTACATCGCTTCTCTACAGCTAGGGGTAGACAAGTGTTTTATAAATAGACTCAATTAATTAACAGAAATCAAATTTAATACCATAGATAAAGAGACCCTTAACATTGTATAAAAAAAACCATTAAGGTAGAAAAATAGTTGCAAGCGAGATAAGCACTAAGAAAGTAGAAAAAGATGGAGTTAAAGCCAGAAAAGCAGCGATATATTCTATAATACTAACTAGGTCGATGAAAAAATTATACAGATGCAAACTGTAACTTACGAATGATTAATTAGTTATGAAAGCAAGCAGGCCACACCACTGATAAGTGTAATTCATCTCCCTCAATACCCCACAATATAACCGTCTCCACTTCTCCTAAACATCATTCCAAAGCAACCATTACCTTTTATCTGGTATGTGAGAAGCAAAAGCACATAGCCAATCAATGCCTTAAGTACTTGGAACGAAATACCACGGAAAAAGTGGTTACCTGTCAACTATGCAATGTCAGAGGCCAGATTGCCCTGAACTGTGCAAAAATGATATGGAACCTGTTAACTTACTCTATTTTTAAGGGCTAGGGACATATGGCAAATCACTGCTAAACTGTCAAGTTTGTCCGTCAAACAAATAACCTTACCAAGCATCGAGCAATTAGTTGCTGGCAACTCCAAGCACAAACTAATATCCAATCATGCTGTTTACTTTGCTGCAACTGAGGGAAAATTGCTCAAGATTGTGAAGTGTGTGCCTATGGCTCCAGCCAAGGTCACTCTATAGGAGAATATAAAAAGCGTGAGTACAAACAGCGTACAAAAAAGGAGACCATTTAAGCAGCCAAGTAATAAGTGCGGCTCTAAGCACCTCCCGAGCATTAACGCACTTGCCAGATACGAACCAAATCTTGCAAGAAGTAATGCTCTTAAGATATATCCCAAACTGAAATATGAGTCCTATTTAGATTTTGATTCAGGCATAAGACTTATGAGTCTTACAGTTGATTCAGGCTCTAATAAAAATTAGATTAAGCACAAGATCGTCTTTACCAACGTACACATCAACACTAATGTTATCAACACTTATAGGCAGTCAATCGATATCATCAATCGAGACAATAACACAAAAAGTTTTTGACTTCACAGATTTCTTCAATGTTCTTAAGAAGTTATTTTGTATCTCCTATAATGGTATATTGGGAATACATTTCCTTCTAGATACTAAGTGCGAAATGAGTTTTGAGCATCAATTTTTCAAGTTCCCCGATGGTGGCATAAATTTTAACAGAATCTAGATAAAGGTCGCTGTGAAATTTATTATTCAAACATAAACGATTCACTTGAAATCTTGTTGTATTTTGATATACATAAATTGACTGGGCAGCTTTTAATATATACTGGCTCAGAAGATAGTACAGTTGAAAACAACCAAACTCATAAAAATTATGAGATAAAAGTTAGAGACCAAAGAGTAACTAGTTGCCTTGAAGAAAAACAAATGAAAATGCTAGAAAGCACAGCCGTCATCTTAAAAATTTAGAAAACACATTTTAAGTCATTTCAAACGATCCGAAATCGCCCTTTGAAGAAATCAAAGGAGCAGATTTCCTGACTCTTTATAAGGTGAGAGTCAACTTTAACGATAAATTATTTATTGATATTTTCAGGTCATAGAATCCCCCTTAGTTTAAAATTTAAAAAATGCAAGTACCTTTTAACAAAATATTGGCGTGGACGACGCAACATCTTATAACGAGGAAGCTTACTTAACCCCTTAGTTGTGGAACCTGAAGTAATAAGTTTGGCAGTTCTTAAAAAAAACAATCTTTAAGGCAATAAACAATCTTGTGAACGAAGTAGATATTTCAAACATGGGTGACAGTGTGGCTAGTATTTATGTTTTTAAGAAGGCAGCTGTAGTAATGATAGAAATCAGCTACTAAGAACTAATTAAATGGAAAGTTTAATATATCTAGATGCACTCGAAGGCAGCAAAATGGCTCAAGCCAAGAGACTGATAGAATGGCATTACCACAGTTTTTATCTTCAAGGTGACAAATTAACGTCAATCAACATAGAAACTCATAGCATGCTGATTAGGTTACAGTGTGGCCCATCGGATCGTACTTTGAAAAAGCACTGTCAGGCCACCCCTAAACAAAGAGAAGTCCTTGACTTTAGGCCACTTTATAAAAAAACTGTACATATGAACTTTCTTCTTGCTAATACATTGAATGTATTCAATCGAGTCAGGAACTCTTAATACTATACAGTGATTAATTTTATGTCAGGCTTCTACTTAATCCTGCTACACCTTAAAGATGCCCAGGAAATTACGTTCTTAACCCTAATCAGGGATTTCGTGTTTATTAGAATGCCTTTCAGCTTACGTAACACAGCACTGAAGTATTAAACCACTATAACAACAACTTTTGATAAAATGTTCGGTAAAGGTGTATTTGTATGTGTGGACGATATTGTTGTTTACGCAAAAGCCCTTGATAAATACGAGAGTTTTGTTTGACTAAGTACCAAAAACGCTATGCAAAGCTAATTAAAAATTAGAACCCAGAAAATACAAGTTAATGCCAAAAGTGGTAGTATATTAAGGCTACATAGTAAATGAAAAACTATAAAACCCTGACTCTAAGAATATAGAAGCACTTACATCGTACCCTTTTCCGAAAAATCTCAAAAACGTAAGACGATCTTAAGAGTTATTACAGATACTTTATTCAAGATTAAAAAAAAAAAAAAAAAAAAAACCAAGCTGTTTAGCAAGCTCCTTTAAAGCAACGAGAGCTTCCATTAGAATGACAGAGAGCCAAGTGCTTTTCAAAGACTTACGGATGCTATGTGCATAGCTCCTCTTTGGCAATTTCCAGACGTAGATTAGCTATTTGTAATAACATGTGTCGTATCTGGTTACGCTATACGTGGTTTTCTTTTCTGATGAAACTCGGTAGCTATCAACCAACCGCTTATACCTTGCATGACCTACGAGGCCTGGAACCTCCGTACGACACTTATAAAAAGGAGGCTCTGGTAGTGCTAAATTCAGTGTAAATCTTCTGCTCTTACGGAAACTGTCAGAGATTTATGATAGTAACAGATTATGAGCCACTAGAATAGTTCTGAACCACAGGTTTCATTATCAGTACAAAATTGGTGTTTTAAACTCTCGAAATACAACTAAGAAATAATACATGGACTCAGTCAATTAAATCCATCTACAGATGCGTTATTGTTGATACTGACGCCCATTTCTTAATTGAACGTTGTAACTGGCTAACAAGTAGCCTAATGAAACAATAACAGTCATTTTCAATGCAATGACCCTAAGCCACAAATACCACCCAACAAGAATGAAATCTGCAGACGACTCCATAAAGTACTAGGTCACCATACGGAAATCCCAAACATTGAAGAGCTTAATTCAGAGCACGTTGAAGTCTTAATCAACCATCTAAGGACCTTTTTTTTCAGTTACACATGAAAACCGGATACTTTGTAAGTGGCTTTCTTACATCAAGTCCAACAACTTTTTCCTCTTCAACTTTTTTCGGATATGGCACGTATGCGAGCAGAGTACTCGCAAACATGTCGATCTGACGTAGTCATGTTTTTTGATAGATGTAAATCTAATTTTACGTAAAATTGTAGATTTTTATGAGCAAATCACGGAAATCAACTTGTCCAACAAAAATAATGGCAAATAGGGGGAATCCAACAGCCCAAAAATGTCGATCTGACGTAGTCGTGTTTCCTAATACATGTAAATCTAATTTCACGTAAAATTGTAGATTTTTATGTGCAAATCACGAAAATCAACTTGTCCGACAAAAATAATGGCAAATAGGGGGAGTCCGACAATCCAAACATGTCGTACTGACGTAGTCGTGTTTCCTGATACATGTAAATTCCATTAAAATTTTTTTCAGTCTTGAATTAGCCCTATATTATAAATAAATATGTATCCGACAAAAAAATGGCACAAACTTGAAAAAATTAATATATAATCAAATAAATATTAATACCAAAGATACATTTTGTTGTAATCGGTAATTAATGTTCTATATACTACTTTAACTCATGAATAATATTAAAAAGCTTGAAAATTATTAAAAATACAATTGTTAGCCTTAAAATATGTACCTAAACTCCCAAATTTTATTTGAATTTATACGGTGGAACGGTTGCCTAACGCATAAAAACGCGCCTTTTACAGTGTCTTACAGGAACTGGCAACTGCTCTGTATACATATGTAGAAGTATTTCGCTGTGAACCACGTCTACAAAAATTTACGTTTAATGTATAATTTTCTTAATATGCAGTGTTTTTTGTGTGATGTTCTGCATATTGAAAACCCAAAATTTCGTAAAAAAAGAGAAGAAGTGAAACAGTTTACTCCCAAAATTTTAAATCTGTGTAAAATGTATTTAAAAGCTCGTGTACACCATGGCCACAAATATAGCAATGTGATTTTACCAGATACTTGTGACAACGATGCTATAGGCTACCACTCCGCTTGTTACAAAGATTTTGTAGTAAAGAAAAAATATTTGGATTAGGGAAGGTAATTAATATAATAAATATTCAAATAACGATATTTTGTAATTTGTATTAATTCCATTTCAACGTAACATTAACGCAGGAAACGTCTATACATAGATTAATAAATATGTATATGTTTGTATATATATACATTTCTGTGTACCATTAGTCTATATATATGAGCAAATCCATTTAATCGAACCCGTTTTGGTAAGAAAAAATCGGAGAAATATATTAGTTGACCGTTGATTATTGTTTTTTGGGCTTCTAAAAACATAAAAAAATCAGTTAACCAATGAAAATAAAAAAAATTGTTTATTACATACATTTTTTTAATAGTAAAAAAATCGAATAAATCGCATTTATTGCGATTTGTAACACATACAACAATTATGTACGAGTTTAATATTTGTGTATATATTATGTTAATATTAGAAGAAATTTTTCATTTAAAATGAATTATTATTAGGCAGTATAAAGATGTATCTACAAATGTATTAATGCACATATCGCAAACGTACATACTTGTTGTATGCGTTTCAAATCTTAATGAAACGCGTTTAATTCTACTTTTTTTAAACAAATTCCAAAAATTCATTTTTTTGACCGACAAAATTTTAATTTTGAAATTTTTACTTTCCAACACTCGATCGATTTTTTGCATTTGCTCATATATATTAAAGCACTATAGCTTACTTTCTGTGTTTGTAGGCTCGATTATTAAAAACACATGGAAAACATTTTAAGATCTTGTTTTGTCTGATTCACAGCTGTCAAACATCTTCTTCTGCTTCTCATATTGAGAATATTGAAGCTTCAACTTCATATTCTTCAGTAGAAAGCGCATCAAGGTTTGTGTTAACAATACTTAAAAAATATAGAGTTATTAAAACGCCATCATTTCTATTACATAGATTTCAACCACCTTCGCCTAATTCTTCGGTAACAAATGACACTATAAACACTCCATCAGTTTCATACTCTTTAGGAGCAAGCCAATCATGGTATGTTATTATATACTTTTTGGAATAATCTGATATTTGAAAATATAATTAACAAATATATCTTAATATAATATTAAGTTATTTCTCATTACTTGACTTTTTAAACATTTCAATTTTTGGCATTACAGTGATAGAACAGCTAATATGGAGCTTGACAAAGAGTTTTTTGTTTTTTTTCCTAAACTAACTCTTAACAATATATTATGATTTATAGAAATGACAATACTACTGAAGACAGCAGTACAGTAACACCAGATAAAAATAATAAGAAATGTTTTTTTTGTCAAAAAGTGGCTATTAAGCGAAAAGGGAGGAATTTTTTTTGCATTACTAGCCGAAATAAGGAAAGAACATTGCAGACGCTTGAAAGTTACGCCATACAATTGCACGATTTTGAAATGCTCGAAAAAATTGACTCCGAAATTAAAAATGACGAAAATTTTATTTATTATCATAATCAGTGTAATAATACATACTATGGAAAATTGTCCAATAAGGAAAATAAGGCCAAAAGTAATGAATGGACCGTGAAAAGAAGCTTATTTAAAATAGCACTACAGACTAATTTTAAAAAAGTATGCGAAGAAGTACTTAATAATAAAAGAACATTTTCTTTTTCTTACGTCAAGCAGTGCTTCTCGGAAATTGTTGAAGAGCTGCACCAAACAGAAAATTTATGTATACACTCGATGTACTCACTATTCACTCTGAAGAAAACTTTGGAAAAGGAGTTCAAGAGGTCATTAAAATTCGTTAATTTCTGCAGAAAATCGTATCTAATTTCGCCTGAAGTATATTTGCAAAATGTCACAGACGAAGCAATTCAAGAGCTCATATTTGAACAAGAAGCTGCAGAATTTGGTAAAAGATAAACGCACGATGGAATTTGGCTAATTATTTAGAAGTGGTAATTTAAAAAAAAAATTTGTATAATTTTTAATAGAAGACTGGACGAGTAATGAATTTATTTCACTGTGCCATAACAAAAAAATCCTCGTAAATCATGACAAATGCTATCCATATGGAGTACAGAATGTAAAGATCAAGCAATCTATTGAGTATGACTTTATCTGCTATCACGAGGAAGCTTATACTAAAATTATTTACCATATATGTTAGTTGAATCGAAATTATCGTGTCCAGGTGCATTGCACTGATTCAGACATTCCGGTTATTATGTTATCAAATTTCAAATTTCGAAAAGAGGATTCAGACATTATAATTATTATGAGTTCCAGCAAAGTGAAGTCATTCTTTAATATAAACTCTATCCACAAAAATCTGGGAGATACGCTTTCACGCTCTTTAGCTGTTTGGCATATTTTAACTGGAAATGACTGCAATCCCGCCTTCTACAGAAAAGGGAAGAAAAAACCCTATAAGATTTTAAAAAATAATGTGAAATTCCAAGAAGCATTTAACAGCTTATTGTATATTTCTCCATCACAAATGACCACGACTTGCGACGTATCCAAGCTACTTGAAGAATACGTTTGCAGAATGTATAATTTAAAAGTAAAAAGTGACGTTAATCAGGGTCGATACGAAATGTTTATGAAAACATATAAATCTAACTGTGATGAGGAAATATTACATACAAAAATTAAATCTCTCGACACTTCTGCCTTGCCTCCAAGTAAAGAAGAGCTTTTACAACAAATAAAAAGGACGATGTACTTGAGTAGAATTTGGTGCAACGCTCATATAAGAAATCGTACTGAATATAATCCAGAAGATTGTGGCTGGGCGTTAATAGATAATATGTATGAATTTTATTGGTTCAATGGACCTGGAAGCCCAATATTCGGTGACATTTCAATCGAAAATTTAGGTATGATTAATTTTAATAAAGTAACATCCAGTAACATTCTCGCATTTATTCAGCAAATTTTAAAAGCTATTGTTTTATTTATTGCAGAATCTGATCAAGAGTCTGTAGATGACGACATGAACTGCAGTGATGACGAAGAAGTTTTTGAAAATGAAAAGTATGAATCAGATGAAAATGATGACGACTCAGATCAGTAAAAATTATATGAAATAAACGTTCCACAGTAAAGTCTTGTAAATGATTTTTTTCGATTTAACTGCCATATTTGTGAAATAAAATTACTTAGTATAAAAAAACAATTATTAACACATACCTTTACATTGAATAACCATTTTTTGCAGGTAAATATGCTTCAAATTTATTTCATGAAATAATTAAAAATTTTTATTTACGATGTTAGTCTATTTTTGTTCATCTTAGCTTTATTTCCTGTCGGACTTGTCAGACAACGTTAATTTAGCACTCAGAAAATGTTATTTGATCAAGACTTACTTTTATCTGACATACATGTAGCAGGAAACACGACTACGTCAGAACGACATGTTTGGGTTTTTGGACTCCCCCTATTTGTCATTATTTTTGTTAGACAAGTTGATTTCCGTGATTTGCACATAAAAATCTACAATTTTACGTAAAATAAGATTTACATGTATCAGGAAACACGACTACGTCAGATCGATATTTTTGGGCTGTCAGACTCCCCCTATTTGCCATTATTTTTGTCGGACAAGTTGATTTCCGTGATTTGCACATAAAAATCTACAAGACCTTCAGGAGCATAAATTAAGAATAGTACTAAGAAAGCATTTTACAACACACTTAGTAGTACTCAAAATAATGATTTTAAAAATTAATACAAGTAAAAAATGAACAGCCTATGTTGATAACTGATACATCTACAAGCGTGTTTGATAAATAAGCTCTAGATATTGCTGGTCAGTAACCCAAAACTAAAGTCGGAAATAAATGAGTACGGACAATGCAGGATTAAATCTCTTTATTTTGCTTTGGTATACTCTTGGAGGATGCCACTTTAGCATCATCCGCAAATGCCCTCCTGAATCGTTTTATCTATACTTTTGGCACGCCGAAGGTTGCTCTCACAGATCAAGGGAGAAACTTTCTGAGTAATCTGAGACGAAAGGTGGCTAATTGTTTTAAAATTCAAATAGTAAACGCCGTAGTATTTAACCCACAGTATAAAAGATTACTAGAAAGGTCATGTCATGCATTCGGAGAATTCCTCAAGTAGTATATGGAAAGTGATGATAACTGAGGCCAATGGGTAAAGTTGGCCATCATTTATTATAATACTTACATACAAGCAAGTACTAAGCTTACACTTTACAAAGTCGTGTATGGAAGATTAGCCAGACTAGCGTCGTCCACACTAAGCTACCATCGTCCTGCTCTTGGGAATGGAGAAAGATCAGCATAGGAAAGGTCAACGGATCTTGCTCTCTATTTACCAGAACAGTTCTGAGGGTATGTAAATCATTTGGAAAAATACTCATCTCAGTATGGCCCAGTGCATTTTATGAGTCCAGACCTAGTCTCTATGGTTAGAGGACATTAAAAATAGGACTGAACTCCAGCACACCTCTCGCTCACGTTGTCGCGATAAAAGAGAATGTATGTAGTAGAGTTTTCCCAAAAAAAAAAAAGTATTCAGATGTGGAATCAATTACTTTGTTTAAGCTTAACAAAACTTAAAATGAATACAATTTTTTTACTTTAATTTAATTACAAATAAAATTAATATAAGTCGTTTCATAATCTTCATATAAGGAGCTCAAAATTTTGGGAAATTTTTTTTTTTACTCTTTAGAAAACATTTTTCTACTAGATAAAGAAAAAAGATTCTATATTTTATTAGGATTGGCCAAAATAAGATTTTTCTTCCTATGCAACGGTGGCAGAGGTAACTTTTAAAATTTAAGCTTGGCCTGTCGTGTCTCCTTTCCCATGCATGCACAAACTGCCATGCTAGTCCCTAAAGACTCTCTACCTGTTTTTTTGCATCTACATCTTGTTATCCTTACCTTTGGCCGATACTCTCTATCAATTCTTGAGAAACTCCTACATACAATCAAAATGCCTTCTTTTAATCAGGTTATTTGCCAGTTGACTCAGCCGCGTTTTCTAGGTCAGAATCATGAAATAAGGTCACACTTTACTCGTCTACTGTTGGTGATCTCCTACCCCCTCCCCCTGTACTAAACAGGCGTACCCAAGCCATGACTATCAGATTTTTCACCCAGTTGAGCCCCTTTTAATATAAACATTACAACGTGTAGTAACTATGTAGATTCTTAATTATTATTAGAAATATTATGGTTATTTCTATGTTTGAGAGTTACTACTGTGTTAACAAGTAACTTTCTAGAATGCCAACTTAATAAAATTAATTTTATTCAATAACTTGTTTTTGATTGTTTGGTTAAAGAGCATAAATTTAAAGAACCTTTAGTCTTAAGTACACCACCATTAATTAAAAAAAGCATCAGCAATAATTCTGGATGATCATGTTAATGTTATTAAGATAATCATTTAGATAAGAACTAATTTATAGTCTAAAACGTTTGACGATCACTGTCATTATGACTATTTTCATAAGTATATTTTTTATTCTTATAATTACTAGTATTTCAGTAATTATCGCTACTACTATCATAATAAGCTGTAGAAAGCAATGGTTGTAGCTCTCGACTATTATTTACTCTTACGACGATTATATATACGTTATTGTATTTTACACATCACTATTACTATCATACCATCTTTGTAGATAATAATCTAGTTATGACGATTATGATTACTATTATTTTTATTATTGCAACTAGCTGTGGAACACAATAGCTATAACTTCTAATTATTATTTACAATATTAATATCTCGCCTGAGATGCGTTAAAAACCAATTAATTTTATTATTATTTGCAAGGCACTATTATACTAATTATTTTTAATTTAAATAGTAATCCAAAGTGTTTAGCAATCACCTTTATTATAACTTGCTAACATTACTGCAATCATTATTTTTACTATTACAATTATCTTCATTGATAATTATTTTTATTTTTATAATTATTATTGTTATTACTATGAAAATAATTCTTATTATTATTACTTTTGCT
>NW_019384236.1:303601-317289 GCF_000648655.2 Copidosoma floridanum | reverse complement strand
TATTATTTAATTAAAATAACGTTGGAAAGTAGTACTGTCAAATTTTGTATTTATTAAAAAACAAAACGCCGTTTCCGCCGTTTGGACAATGTTCAGTCCCTCATGAGGTACACAAATCTATGAGTAATAAAAGAAATTTCTTACAACACAAATTTTGGTAAATAAAATCAGCGCGCATCATTTAAAGTGTATAATATACCTCTGACTCTTACAGAAGGAATGCTAAATTGTAATTTAGTCAGAGTTTCAAGATTAGTTGCTTTTATACCCTGTACATACACAAATTACATAGTATACGCTCACGATACAATCAAATGAGAATCGCAAGTGGTTCTTTGTGACACACTCGTAAACAGATAAAGTTCCTCTAATTATATGAATGAAACGGGCCATCAAATCATGTACATCAAGTAAGTTTACTTTCTTAATAGACTCAACAAGAGACTCATAACAATTTATTAATTTTTCTGTATCTTGTTATCTATAAATATTATTATTGAAATAATGTTCATTTATTATTCTGGAAGAAAGGCGCTTTTGGTAGATTTGTTCTGTGTCCAAAATTTTTATTGAATCAAAATTAAAGTTGTGTGAAAATTTAATGCTATGTTGTAATAGTGAACATGCATCTTTTTTTTCTCTATGTCTCTTTTATGTTCTGCCATTCTTTACTCTACAGCTCTCGATGTTTGACCGACTTAACAGCAGTTGCAATTCGTACATGGTATATAGCAAATAAAATTTTTTTTATCAAGTGGCTCGGTAACATCCTTGTCAATTTGTAAAATCGAATTTTATGTATTGTTTAAACTGTATACAAGACCAATGAAAAGCTTCATACAAAAATATGTAATAGGACTGTGCAAATGGGGAATATACAGTAATGATAAGATCAGTTTATAATTACTATTGTTTTCATTGCAATCGTCAATTATCTTTATGCTATTTAAGATATTTTTTCTTTTGTTTAAAAAATTATCAATTAATTTTTAAGGATATATGTTAACTAGTGAAAATTTATTGATTAATTTTAAATTATCGTTATGAAATGGTGTGTCTGCTAATTTTATGGAAAAGTTTACTAATGTGTATATGATACCTATTTTATGTTGTATTAGATGGTGGATAAAAAAATTTAAGTATTGGCCTGAATGTGTAGGTTTTTGGTACCAATAAGTTAGTACTGTGTTATTTTGTTGAATGATAATTTTTAAGTCTAAGAAGCTATCGCTATTGTTGTTGCATGTCACAACAGTAAATAGTGATTCCAGACAATATCTATTAAAAATATTTTCTTAGTATAGTGAATATTTTTAGTAGGCACACATATAAGAACATCATCCACATACCACATATTCAGTAGAACATCAAAACATTACTTCTCTAATCATAAAATTTTAAAAAAACTCATTACAAAATCACCCAGCACTGGACTACAGAGACTGCTCATTTAAGAGCCAAAAACTAGTTAATGAAATTTTTTGTTGAAATGAGAAAAAGGTTAAATTCAAAATCAAAGATGCACCATTTATGATATATACAAAGATGCATTTATAATTCAGACTTCACTAGTATTAGTAAATAATCTAACTACATCTAGACTAATAAGAGTGTAAACAGATGAAATGAAAATATTTTTTAATTTAGTTTTTAACTCATAATTTTTATTACGTGTGACTTTGCCAGTAAAATATTCTTCATCAGAAAATTAGAAAAAAGTTTTGAAACATTAAAAGTAGGTAAATTCAGTTTCAAGACAATAATACGGATAAGAATGTCTTTTATGTGTATTTTTATCATTCCATAGCATTCAGATGAGTTTTTTTGATGAATAACTTCATCAAACTTATTCAATTTATCCACACTACCATATTCATTCTACTATCTTACAAAATTTTTTGTATCTTCAATTAATAGCTTGAAGGGATTATTTTTTAGCTGTAAATTATATTAATTATTACCTATAACTCAGTAATTNTGAAGGATTTTTACAAAAAATGAAGAACGACAGAATAACGCCTAATGTTAAAACCGTAACGTATTTGATTGAACTAGTTCCAGATTCTGTGGCTGCAGAAGATGCGATTATAAAATATGCTCGATCAGAAAAGTTACATACTTTTCAAAAGTTAACATCAAAATTTGTTTCTATTGAAAATATAATATTATTTAATTATACTTTTCAAAAGTATGATTTTATAATTTATACTTTCTAAAAGTACAAAATTCAGAATTTAGACTTTTCAAAAGTATAATATGTAGTAAACACTAAGGATAACCACTACAACGTCAACATTACCTGTTAATTCTCGTTCCAGTCAAAAGGTATCTATATACTTTTTATTTGACAGTTTTTTTACTTTTTTATTTTAATGAAGTGAAGTAAATTGAAAATGTTGTTAGAGCTGCAACTACCTGAGGTTAATACTCACTTTTTACGAACTTCATTGTCTGTATAGCTGTAATAAAGAACTTATGGAAAGAAGGAAATATTTATTAGTACTTTTTGAGAGTAGAAATAAGAAAATTTCTACTTTTAAAAGTAGAAAATACGATATTTCTACTTTTAAAAGGAGGAGTTTTTGATATTATTATTTTAAAAGATCAAATTCCATGTTTTATACTCTCAAAAGCTTGAATTGCACGTATTCTACTTTTGAGCGTTCATTTTCGTTTTTTTGGTTAACACTGTAAATTAATTTGTCAGTGACAACAGTAATATTACCTTTGTCTGCTTTAGTAATTAAAATGCGTTTATTATTTTGAAGGAAGACTCGCTTTAAATTGTCTTGGAGGAATCCCTCATTCAAAAAAAGACAAGTGGATGCATTATGCCTTTTGTTACCAACAATGTTAAGTAGTTCTCTTCTAACTGTCACAAACTCTTTAGAATATTTTAATAAATGTATAATATTCTTAAAAAGATCAAAATAATCACATTTATTATCATTAAAAAACAAAATTAAATTTATCACCAAACTCAAATATGCTTGAGACACAATCTGGTGGCGGTGTGTTAGGAAGGTTTCATTTCCAGTTTTCTTAAATATCACTTATGCTTTCATTGTTAACAAATTCAGGGCACCAAACCAGACCAGGATCACTGACACTTGTAGCTGGAAGTGTATCACATACACCTTCGTGCTTGAATTCTTCATGTGAGAAAAGGGCATTAAACTTTTTACCTAACTTATAATGATATTCGTGAAAAATGCTGTTTAATTGTAATTCGTAACATTAAATAAATAAATTTACCATGTAAGATTCACAGCCATGAATTAATTTTTTTTTTTCTACTATAATTTAATTTTATTCTTTGAAAAATTAGTTTTAGTGTACAAGTCCTAAGTTTTATTATTTAAAAATAATTTATGTAATTAATGTGTAGCTAATTTATGTTTTATGTTCGATCGGAAACCAAAAAAAGGAATATAATTAAGTTTGTTAGTACATTGTGTGATATGTCTTGAAAAAACGCCATAAGTCCTACATTCAATTAAAAACTTGCCCCTTAATTCACTGCTCTTCATATCTTTCTGAACACAACTAAGTTTATAAAAACTAAAACTTACATTTTTACTTACACTTTAATGTTCTACCATTCCTTACTTTACAGATCTCAATGTTTGATCGACACAATAGCAGTGGCAAATCGCACATGGTATGTAGTAAGCAACATTATTTTCATCGAGTGGCTTGGTTGCATCTTTTTCAAGTAAAAAGATCAAATTCAATATAATGTGTAAATCGTATACATTACTAATGTGAAGCTTCTTACAAAAATATTGGATAGGACCGCACAAGCAGTAAATATACGGACATGATAACATTACTTTGTAATTATTATTGTTTTTATTGCAATTGTCAATTGTGTTCATGTTTCTTAAGGTATTTATTTTTTTGTTTGAAAAATTATCAATTAATTTTTGAGGATAGTTGTTAGCTGGGAAAAATTTTTTAATTAATTTTAAATTATCGTTATTGAATTTATTGTGTGCTTATTTAATGGAAAAGTCTACTAATGTGTAAATGATGCCTATTTTATGTTGTATTAGATGGTGGGAGTGAAAATTCAAGTATTGGCCTGAGTGTCTGGGTTTTGGGTACCAATTAGTTAGTATTGTGTTATTTTGTTAAATAACAATTTTTAAATCCAAGACACCAATGCTCTTGTTGTTGCATGTCTTAATAGTGAATTGTAATTGCGGACAATAGCAATTGAAAATGTTTTCAGTATAGTTAATACATTTGGTAGGCACATATATAAGAGTCTCATACATATACAGCACATACAGTGGAACATCAAAACATAACTTCTTCAAGCAGGAAACTGCAAGCAAACGCATAAGAAGATCACTTAGCACTGAACTACAGGTACTGCCCTTTAAAGAGCCAAACCTTGTTAATAAAGTTTGTTGTTAAAATGAATAAAAAATAAAGGCATAATTAAAGATACACCCGTGCAAAATTTATTGAGAAAAACATTGATTTTACCATCTAAGAGTTTGAAAAAATGTTTTCATTCCAAAAAACTTCCATTAATCAAGTTAGAGAATTATGAAGTAATAAGAAATATAATTGACAGCTAGGAAATTATAATTTAAAGATATTAATTAAATATACAAAAAAATTTGTAACAAGTAGAATAAATACAATATTTTTAATGAATTTAATATGTTTAATAAAGATATATATAAAAAAAAACTTATTTAAATGATCCGCACTATTAAAAATACACAAAAAAGACCTAATCTAAACTGATCTTATCATTACCATGTATTCCCCACTTGAAATGTCCTATTAAATATTTTTGAAATAAGCTTCTCATTAGTCTTGAATACAGTTTAAACAATAAATTTAGTTTGATCTTATCACTTGAAAAAGATGTAACTGTGCCACTCGATAAGAATAATTTCATTTGCAACATACCATGTGCAAATTGCAACTGCTGTTATGTTAGTAAAATATCCAGAGCTGTAAGGTTAAGAATGGCAGAACATAAAAAAGACGTAGAGAAAAAAAATGCATCTGTACTATCATAACAAAGCATTAAATTTTCGCACGAATTTAATTTTAATAAAATAAAAATTTTAGATACAAATTAAAATTACTTAGAGCTCCTTTTTTCCAAAATGTCAAATATACATTATTTCAATAATAATATCATTAGACAACCAGAAACAGAAAAATTGAAAAAATGTTACAAGTCTCTTGTTAAGTCAACTAAAAGAAGAGACTAATTGGATGTACATGTTTTAAGGGCTCCTTTTATTTATAGTATTATTTATTGGTATAAAATCAACTTAACTCAAAACTCCAACTCCATTTTGATTTGACATCCCTTTTGTAAGAGTCAGAGGTACATTATAAGCTTTACTCAATTGCATTTATTTTGTTTACCAAAACTTGTATTAAAAAGAATTTTTTTTTATTGCTCATAGATTTTTGTACCTGATGAGGGCCGGGACATTGTCTAAACGGCTGAAACGTCGTTTCGTTTTTTAATAAATACAAAATTTTACAGAACTACCATTAGACGTTACTTTAATTATCAAACAACTGTCATTGGACGTCTTCTTTTATTATTTGCGGACGCTGGTGAGTGCTGTATGTCCATTATATTTACATCTGCATCAACACTGTGCTGCTATGCTGAAGACCAGATTTACAACAACTACTTACCATCCTTACCAGTAAAAAGTGTAAGTCGCTTTTTAGGGTGCTTGACTACATACGTGCATGCTTCGGTAAAAATGTAAGTTTAAATGTTTGTAGGCTTTGTTGTGTTCAGAAAGAACTAACGAGCCGTGAACTAAAGTGTAAATTTTTAATTAAATGTAGAACTTATGGCATTTTTCTAAAACATATCACGCAATGTACTAACAAACTTAGTTATGTTACCTTTATTTATTTCCAATCGAACATAATGCATGAATTAGCTATATTGAAATTACAAGAAATAATTTTTAACATTAAAATTTTCGACTCGTACTCAAAAAATAATATTTATCAAACAAAATTGAATTTCTGAATAAAAAAGTATTAAATCATGGCTGTAAATATTTATACATGTGATTATTTTCGTCTTTCATAGAATATCAAGCATTCATTAAAATATTCTAGAGAATTGGAGACTGTTAGAAAAGAACTACTTAAAATTACTGGTAACAATAGATATATTGTATCTCCTCATACTTCATCAAATAATGGAATTCTCTAAAACAATTGAAACTGAACACAAGTATTTCTCAAAAATAATGAACACATTTTAATTACTAAATCAGAAAAAGGTAATATCCCTATGGTCATTGACAAAAAAACTTACATTATTAAAGTACTAAAATTATTAAGTCATAATAAATATTATTTACAGCCAAATAATAATTTTTTCAAGCAATTAATTAGAGATATAAAAATCTTTGTAAGCAATTATGATCAATATTATATTTTAAAGAAATCTAATAAGTTCGAAAAAGATGTCCATTAAAAAAACTTATCTAAATGCTACAAACTAATAAAAATACAGAAAAAACACTTGACTATCTGTATTATTGTCTTGACACTGAATTTACCTACTTACTGTTTTTTAAAAATTTTCTCTGATTTTTTGATTAAGAATATTCTGACCCCAAAATTACACATAAAAAAAAGTTGTGAGTTGAAAAATAAATTATGTGATATTACCATTTCACCTGGTTACACTTTTATTAGTCTAGATGTAGTTAGTTTATTTACTTATACTAGTAGAGCGTGAATTATGAATGCAATAAAACATTTTTGGAAATTCTTGAATGACAAGATCAATGTTTCTCCTTATGAATTTTTCACAAGTGTATCTTTAATATTGAATTTAACTTTTTTGCATTTTAACAACAAATGTTAGAAACAACTTAATGGCATTCAAATAGGCAGTCCCTGCAGTCCAGTGCTGTGTAATCTGTTATTGTGATTGCTTAAAATCTTATGCTTATAGAAGTTATCTTTTGATGTTTCATTGTATGCGCGGTATGTGGATGATATTCTCATATGTGTGCCTACTAAATATATTATCTAAAGTAAAAATATTTTCTAAGCTATTATCCGAAATAACAGTATACTGTAGAGACATGCAACAACAAGAGCATTAGCTTCTTAGATTTTAAAATTATCATTTAACAGAATAACACAGTACTAACTAATTGGTACCGAAAACCCACACATTCAGGCCGATACTTGAATTGTCTCTCCCACCATTCAATACAACATCAAATAGATATTATTCACACACGAGTACACTTTCATATTAAATTTGCAGACATTCAATTGCATAACGATAATTTAAAAAAAATTAGTAAATTTTTACTAGCTAACAACTATCCTTAGAAAGTTGTTCGTAAGTGTTCAAACAAAAGAATAAATACCTTAAATAACAGGAACATAATTGACAATTGCAATAGAAACTATAATAGTTATAAGCTAATCTTGTCATTACCGTATATTCCCCATTTGCATGGTCCCGTTAAATATTTTTATAAAAAGCTTTACATTAGTTTTGTCTACAGTTTAAACAGTATATTAAATGTAATTTTATTACTTGGAAAAGATGTAACTAAACCACTCGATAAAAATAATGTCGTTTTCACATACCATGCGCGAGTTGCAACTGCTGTTATGTTACTTAAAGATCGAGAGCTATAAAAATTGAGAATGGCAGAACAAAAAAAGAACACAGAGAAAAAAAAGGATGCATCTGCACTACCACAATATAGCATTTAATTAACACACAACTTAAATTTTGATGAAATAAAAATTTGAGACTCCGAACAAAATTACCAAAAGTGGCTTGTTTCCGAAATGTTAAATATACATTATTTTAGTAATAAAATTAATAGATAACAAGATACAGAGAAATTAATAAGTTGGTTTAAGTCTCTTGTTAAGTCAATTAAGAAAGCAGATTAACTTGATGTACATGATTTGATGGCCCCTTTTTTCATATAATAAGAAAAACATTATCTGTCTACGTGTGTCTCACAAAGAACTGCTTGCGATTCTCATTTGATTGTATTATGTGCGTATACTATGTCATTTGTGAATGTGCACGGTATAAAAGTAACTAATCTTGAAACTTTGACTACATTACGATTTTACATACCTTTCGTAAGAGTCAGAGTTATATTATACACTTTACTTAATTTGCGTTTATTTTTTTTAACAAAATTTGTATTGTAAGGAATTTCTTTCTTTACTCATAGATTTGTGTACCTCATGAGGGCCTGAACATTGTTCTAACGGCCAAAACGTCACTTTGTTTTTGAATAAATACAAAATTTGGCAGTACCACCATTGGACGTTATTTTAATTACTAACCAACTGTCATTAGACGTCTGATATTATCAATTACAATTAATTTAAGTTATTTTTACAAAATGTATTATGTTTTTCAGAATATTTGTTGTATATCATCTTTTTTTTAACACTTAAAAATATACATGTTATCGGTACAAATCCAGTGTGACAGCTGTAAACTGTTCATTTTTCTTCTTAACACGTGTACAAGTTTTTTTAAATGTCTTTACGACAAGTTTATTAGTTATATTTGGTAAAATCTTATGTAGCAATAGTATTGTTTTTTGTTAATCATTGATTTTACTCATACTCATTTGTACATTTTTAGGATCAAAAAAATAAGCTTAAATACAATCTAGCTGTAACGATTGCGTAATGGAGCAGTTATCAAAAATTAATGAGACGAAGTAGTAATAACTTTATGCCTGAGTTGTTGCACAGATATACACATATTAATAGGTATAATGAACGTTTTTAACAGCTGCACACTTTTACACTGCTAAAGTATTTACACACTCATTAAACAGACATATATTAGTATGTACAAGCTGCATAGGCAATAAGTGCGTGAATGCGACAGAAAGGGCATAGTAAAAGAACGAAAATTGAAAGAAGCAAATGCACAACTGCAACAGACAAAATTCAACCATAACTTTGCGTTTTTAAAATAATTGTATCAAGTGCTTTGAAGTCGACAACTTTGTTTTCTAAAATCATAAATTTCTGGCTCTAGGTTCATGACTCTTTAAAGGTTACAACACAGCCACTGGCAATACAATACTCACTATAGGTGGGCATTTTTTTTTAATCTACAAAATTGGAAAATAATTTTTTTATTTTCGTTGATATTCTTTTGTTTGGTTTCATTTTGTGTGAGAAAAACTATTTTCTTTTTCTTTGATTATTTATAACCAGAGTATACAAAAGATACAGAGCTATGAAAACATATAAGTTTCCTGAGATATATGTAAAGACCTATTCACTGGCTGGTTAACCTATAATTTAATTACAACGGATAAAAGAAAAAAAATAATAATAGAAACTTTATAACCTATTTACTAAGAATTGAAAAGCCTTACATTTACATAACAAAATAGTATGATGCTCTTTGAAAGAGCTTACAAAAATCTCATGTAACATAATGAGTGATCTTACTATGGCTTGGAATAAAATGAGCATATTTAAAGTAGCTTAATAGTGCAAATACGTTTTCTATATTTTAGTAAATTCTGTTGTTTTCATTATCATTTTTTGGTTTGTGTTTGTTTAACAACTGATTAAGTAATTTTATAGCACATATACAACTGTTCTTACAACTCACAGTTTGTGTTATTTTTGGTAATTGTATCCATTCATTCAACCCAAAATACTTACAACATTTAACCCTATTTATGTATTTATCTTTAAATTTTATATTTGATTTTCCGTGGTACACTATTTTCATAGTTTCCAAATGTCATCAATGCTATTTTTTTTGTATAAAGTGAAATTTTATGTATAGCCAGCCAACCAGCTGTCTGTGCCAATTTTTTTGGTAATATTACTTTTGACATTACTTACAAAATACTAAACAGGTTTAATTGCAGTATTGTCAGCATAAGACGTAATATAACTATGAGGCATAACCGATAGAAGATCATTAACATGTATCATACGCACTAAAGGATCTAAGATTGTCTCTTCTGGTACGCCAATTATTATTTCTTATATATATGTACACTTTGTATATGTACACTTTGATCTTGTCTCGTTTGAACACGCTAAAACTTTTTGCCTTGTCAATATAGCTATTGATAAAGTCAAACACATCATCTCTTTTACCGTAGTTATAGAGCTTGTCAAGCAATATAGTATAACACAAAGCATTAAAAGAATTTGCCAAATCAATAAAAGATATCGCAATCAGCCTATCTTTATTTAAGTTATCATAAATTATTTGAGTTATTTTATTTATCACACTCTTCGATCTTTTTCCTTTGATAAAATCATATTGATTTCCAGCTATTACATTATTGTAAAATATGAAATTTATAAGTCTGTTGTGAAGTACTATTTTAAATTTTTCGGCTATTTTAGGTAAACGCTTATGTAAAATGATAGTTTAACGTTTTATTTCTATTTTCAGACATATATATATATCTGCTCCCCCACGCATAGTAGGCACCCACCCTGCGTAACAAAACCATAAATAAAATAAATAGTTTAAAAATAATTTTAATCATTTAAAAAAAGCACTGCATTTATGAACACTTTAAAACAATTCAGTAACTTATATTAATAAACACCACTTCTTACATTATTTGCTAACCATCAATAGGATAAGACTACGTGGCATAATATACGCTTTTACTGCAGCTGCTATGAACTAAGCGTAGGCTACTATGTACCTTTAGCATTGCTGGTGTCCATTCCGTAATATTATCATGAAAATTAAACCTAGTGATAGAAATTATTGCCTGCCGGCTTACAAATACAAATATATGTATGTTTAAATGTTTGTATACACTGCAACTCATATTCTTAATCCCAATTACACAAAATATTAGCTGTGCTAAACCACTTGGCTAAACAGGTATCTGAATATTATTTAAATACCATTTAAATGTGACAATTGTATTATCATAACAATGGTATAAATAGATACGCTGTTACGTCCAAACTTCTACAAGCGAAAGGTGGAACTCGTAGATTTGTTCTACGAAGAAATAAATTTTATTTTTGTTCGACAGGAACAAGCCGTTGGCCCAAAGACCTTCTTTGCTATTACCTACAGTATACTTATCTTTGAAATCGTCGACTCAGCGTTGTGGGGTTAGGTTCCAGCGAGTGATATATATGGAGTGGTGTACGCTATGGTGGCGTTGACCTACTGTTATAGTTGATGTCTTGTAACGTACGGTAGCAACGTATCTTATTCGTCTTTTGATCTCACGTCCTTGGAAAGGTCTTCGTTATACAGTGTCTATCTTATTTTTTTTTTTATATTCAATTTATTCATTCAGGTAGGAATTATTAAATCGATCAACTAGAATTATTTAATCTTGCAATGTTTCATATAACTCAGTAATTGAAATTTTTTTAAATTAAGAAAATTAATTTAATCAACAACCAAGTTTTGCCTTATCTGATGATGTAATAAATTTAAAAAAGCCAGAAATAGTTAATTTTACAAATAGTATAAATAATTAAGTTTCAGACTCGCATTAGCAATGTTATACAATTTTTAGTTTCCTTAACTTAACTTACATCTATGATTGTTGGTTAGCCGCTGCTTGCGCCCACGCATTCGCAAGATCTTACAAGGTTGACCGCAACGATGTTCCTAATTCTACACGAGAGCACTCATGGCAACGACAATAGTTAGGCTTCTGCTTTTAACGTTAGAATCCAAGTCGATGGTCCTTATATTCTTGTTCCTTCCTAATTTACTTTTTAGACAAAGTTACAGTGGCCTGGTTTGCTTGAGCTTTTCTCACACAGCTTAGTAACCGAACTAAGGCTTGTATTTGTTTGAAATGCACGCTTTTAAAACGTAGCTTTATTACCGAACTAAGTCTTACATCCGCTTAAAAGACGCAAAAAACTCACTCTCAAACCTTTATAGTTACTTTGGAGCACTTGATGGAAGAGAAAAGGTAAATATTGTTATGTAAGAGGAGTTTTTAAACTCTTGCGTTTAAGGAGGACGCGTCAAGTTAAGGATCTGAACGACCAATTAGGGCTTAACCTAATAACCCTCGACTGACACGAGGACAGTCGTGGTGCAGTTATTTCATAGTAATTCATGGTTAAAACTACTAATCTTTCGGATTTTCCATGAAGTAAAAGTTGCTATCGAAGTTGTGCATGATATTTTTTGTGTACATCCGCAGTAAAGTATGTTGAAGTTGTCGATTCATCACATTATTTTGTGTCCTTGTGTAAATTGAATTTGTAACATGTGCGTTTTATAAGATTGTTGAAGGTTGCATGTGTAGTTCGAGCTTTGTGACGGTTGCTTGTTTAGAAGTAAGTAAGTTATATGTCACGTGATTGCAGAATCAGGTTTACCGCTCGATGGTTCGAGATCGCTGAGCTTTTCCTTTTTATAATTAAAAAACGAAACTCTGTGTTTCGTAGTAATAAATATTAAGTATAAAACATGGGAGGTCACAAGAGCAACTTATACAACAAGTAATTGTAAGCGCAACTTATATAATTGCTAGTACGTAAGGAAAAGCAAGGCATCTGAGCACAAATTTTGTAAATTAGGACCCTGCTACATATGTTAAGCTGTAGTAAATATTTGCTTAAAAATATTTTTGTAACTTTGTTTTTTTTTTGCATGGGCACATGTATGTGTAAATAGTTAAAATTAAAAAAAGTACTTCATTTAGATGTTGTGTCAAAAATTTAAATATTATACTATGTGGGTAGATAACTTTCCCACTGCTGACAAGAAAGCAGGAAACTGTCAGTACACATAAACATCGTTGTATCGTTCGTTCGTTTTCTCGTTTGTATGCTCGTGCTACAATAGCTTCCCAGATAGTAGTGACATTCTCTAGGCACGTTGCAAGAAAGTGCGTCGTGATACAGCTCAGGAGCCTCTCTGAGCCATTAAAACTTGATGTGCCTGCTCAAAAGTGTTTTTGTCTTCTTAGGTTAACAAGGGTTATTACAATTTTTCGTTTGGATCTCTGCGGCATATTTCCCCTATTTGTTTGCCCTACGTCCCTTCTTCATGTCCAGTATTTATCCCAGGTTACTAAAAGTAAGCTTATTCCCAAATGATACGTCGCACTGACGTAACAATATTTTGCGGGAGGGGGTGAAACTATCTTTTAATATTACGACGCAAACGTTATTTTTTAGTATGTACTACCTGAGAAAAACATTCAGTGAAGTGTATCCATTTGTCGTTGTTCCTAATTTTATCTAATGATTGGGAACTAGAATAAATTTATAGAGTTTGAATTATGCTTTGATAAATTTTTTGCTAAAGTTTCACTAGCTGGATCTTTTCTGTTTTAATATAACACTCCCAGTCAAAGTTTCTAATTAAGAGTGCTGGTGTTACCAATGATGAACTGTAGCTAGCCACTACTTATATAAAAGAGCTGACAATAGTAAAAGCAGTAGGACTTCTTTATTATTGCAGGCTGAGAGTGCGTTTGCATTAGTAGTTTGAAAATAACTGTTAGCAGTACTTTTTACATTTCTTTTAAACTCTTTATAAAAATAAAGTGTAATGCAATGTCAGATAAATTCCAGTGTCTTTAATATGTAAATCCTTGAAGTTTTCTGTCTGCAAAAGTCACCTAGTTTTTACGTATATACATATATATATATATATATATATATATATATATATGCATATA
>NW_019384236.1:227965-297615 GCF_000648655.2 Copidosoma floridanum | reverse complement strand
AATTGTAGAACATCACACTAAAATTTAATATAATGTAGGTAATATTAAAAATAATTTATTATGAAGTTTGATACAGAAAATGCTAGTTTTATTTGTTTTTACAGGTATTGTTAAAGGCAAGGACTTTCAGACAATATACAGAAGTGTGAAAAATATTATCTCATTCGAATCACAGAAGAGGATATGGATTTCAAAAAAATATTCAACTAATTTTAAAATTCATGATGCTTTGTAACGTGGCAATTTTTGTAAAAAGATAATAAAATAATCTAAATTCATCAAAAAAAATTGCATCGACAACTTAAAAGAGAATTTTTTCTCAACCATAAACGATTACAATTGAGTGTCTTTTGGTTTCTGCATAGGTAGTTTGTTCATTAAAGCGTTAAACATATATTTTTAGGTAGCTCTAGTGCTAGGCCACAAGACCACTGACTTTCTAGGTAGAGTAGTGTTCTTGGATCAGTTACCAAGAGTTGAGAAGATAATAAATAACAAAAAATATTACAATAATAAAAATTTAGAATACAAAAAAATATATACATAGACTAACGGTCCCCACAGGAAACAAAACCCATGTTTAAATAGATCTTATGATAAATGTATCAAAAATTTTTCTATACCATTTGCTTATACAACATCGTTAAAAACAAATTGTTATCTCGAATGAATCAGAAAAAATAATATTTTGGATAATCATAAATATCAGACTATAAGTAAATATAAAATAACAGTTAACAGTTCAATGGTTGTACCGTATAAAAAGTATTTGATAATGAAGTGTACATGCCTTATGAACGTTGTATATTGTGCATTTATTCTAAGCATAAAGTACATATTGACTACATTTGTTTAGATAGTGATAGAGCATTTATTGAAACTAAAAGATTAAAGAATTCTGATGATAAAGTTCAAAACGAGATTGATAACAATTTTGATAGTAGATATTTAAGTCGCATGAAAGCAGCATGAAGATTAGAAGATTGTGAAAAGATATCCAATCTGTGATGGGAGTCACGGAGTTATAAGTTTTTCTATGCACCTCGAGAATAAGCCAAAATTAATTTTCTACGAAAATAAAATGCAAAAGATAACAAAAAAATAGCAGACGCACCTAACAGCTTGGTTTCAGCTTAATAAGACCGATAATTTTGCAAAATCTTTAAACTATATCAATATCCCAGAACACTACATTTGTAATAATCAACTTAAAATTTTGGGTAAAAAGAAGAAGAAAAATAAGAAATACTGTAATAGGTAGATTAAATACAGTATCTCCAAGGAATTATTGTAAATTTTCTTTAAAATTAATATTAAAGAAGAAAAAAAGTAACTTTATTTCAAGATTTAAAAAAAAAGTTGACTTACAAGACAATGATAACGCAGAGAAAGTTTGATTCTGTAAGAATATGTTGAATTAAATATATGTTTAGCTAAATAATTAACAAAAAAATATTCGTAAAATTGTATGTCAAAGCGCTAAATAAGTTTATTTTATAGATTGTCCTGAAGGATCAGGACAAACCTTGTTATACAAAGAATTTATTTATTACTTTATGTCACAAACAAACAAAAAATTTTTGTCAATGGCCTGGACTGGCATCACGTCAATACAACTACTAAAAGGAATGACCAGTCATAGAGCTTTTCGTTAACCTTTGGGTTAATATAATATTGAGACTGCATTTTTTTAATTTAAAGCTGAAAAAAAAAATTACGTGCAGCTGATTGGATAATTTGAGATAAGGCTTTAAAAATGTCTTTAGAGATAATAGACAGGACTTTACGTGATTTATGCAATACACACATACATTTTGGGAACAAATTAATAATTTGAAAAGGCGATTTCCATAAAACACTTTCTGTTTTAAAAAATAGTCATAGAAGTATAGCTATATCCGAAACTTTTAAGTGATCACTTCTTTGGAGTTTTTTTTTACATTTTTAAATTAAATACAAAACCTTCGTGCGGTTTAACAAAAATTTTTCTCAATAACTTTAAGAAATTGAAGAGGGAAAAATAAAATTACTGAACATTTCTAAAAAATAGAAAGTGAGTGATGTATGTTTAAAAGTGCTTAGTAAAATTAAAAAATGCTTATAAAACAGTGTAGTTGTGACTTCTCATGATAAATAAAAATTTTTTTCTAAATACCAAAGTTTTAAACCTAATAACAGAAAACATGACAACTAATTAAAGCGTAGATTATGCCACATACAAAGTTTTTATACCGAGAATCACATTAAATAAAGATAATACCTCGTCGTTACCTTTCATACAGTATAGAAAGCAATTTCCATTAGTGTTAGCATTCGCTATGACAATTAACAAATTGGAAGGGCAATGTTTTCATAAAGTAGGTTTGTACTTAAAAAAGTCTTTATTCTCTCATAGCCAACTATACGTATCGTTATGAAGCTGCAAAACTAAAGAAGGAATATTCATGCAAATTCAACGTATAAACAGTTTGGAATTAGAAAATGTTATTTGGGAGAAAATTTTTAATAAATGGAGAATACATTTTTTCAGAAGAAAACATCAACGAATTAAAAGTGATCACATAAATTATAACAACATTATTTAGTACTAGCATATGACGTGATATGGTAATGTTTTTAAGTGTAACTGTTTTGTTAAAAATAATTAAAGTTTAAATTTTGATTCAGGATAACTGCTTATGAAAATTTTGTTCAGTAAAGTAAGAGTTTTAATTTTTAAGTAGCAAAATTGTTTTATTCTTGTGACTGCTTCATTTACGTATTAAAGAATAATGATTTAAAAGAAGCAAAACTTTAGGATTCCATAGTAGAAATCTTATATTATGAAATCTATAGTTGTATGCGTGATGGTAACCTTAACGTATAAAAGAGTTGTTTTTTAGTAAGTATACGTAACAAAGAATAGATTTAAGACAGACCAGTTTTCAAAGAGAAAAAAGAAATAAGCAAATGCATAGCAGTATGAATTAACTATGATAAGTTATAATAGTTATAATAAGTTAACACATTACGATATCAAGTGATTTTTTTTTTTTGTTGATTTTCTTCTTTTGCCTTGAAATCTGGAATCAGGGTATTCTGTTTCTTCGTGGTTTTGTAGGGCTACTAGCGATGGCTTCTACTGTTTCTATTATTTTTATCGCTTTTTTTTTTTTAGTAATTTAAATAATTTAATGAGTATCGCTCGAAGTCATTTATTTAGGACATAAAATAAGAAGCTACGGAGTCAAACCAGGTTTATAACAATTAGAGGCTGTTGAAAATTTTTAAAACCAAAAAATCAAACGAATGTTAGACGATTTTTAGGATTAGCGAACTATTACTGTCCTTTTGTCAATAATTTTGCAGAAATTGCAAAGTCTTTAATGTCTTTGGTCAAGAAAAAAAAGAAATTTAAGTGGATAGATACTCATCAAGAAAACTTTGGAGAGTTAAGAAGAATATTATGCAAAGCACTTATGTAAGCTTGCGTCAATTTAAATAAGCCATTCATATTAACAACAGACGCACTTAATATAGCTTTAGGGACAGTAATCAGCCAAAAAGAATCAGAAAAGATCACCCCATTGCGTATGTGTCAAAAACTCTAAAGAAAGCTAAAAGAAATTATTCTACGATGGAAACAGAGTGCTTAGCAGTAGTTGTAACAGTCCAATATTTTCGACATTACTTATGCGGCAGAAAATTTACGGTTTACGGAGATCATGAACCTCTATCTTGGATTAAATCTATCCAAAATCCTCTGAGTAGGCTAAATAGATGGAGAGCAACAGTTCGAGTATATATCTATACTTATGAGTACACAAACCTGGTAGACTCAATACAAACGTGGACGATTTATTAAGAAATCGAATAGAATGAAATGAAAAAGAGAGTAATAAATATCATTTTTGGGACAAAGGAATATTATTAAAGGCTTGCGTGTTCCCTATTAATCTTAAACAAATTAAAACTTTAATAGCTCGCCAAAATTTGTATAAATCCAATCAATTTTACTCTGATACCATTGAAAGCATACAATCAGTACCTAAATTAAAAAAGTATAAACCTAGAGATAAACTGTTGAAAGTTCTTCGGAGTATGTAAGGCAAAAAAGGTAAATTAAATGCACCTACAACAGTGAAAAAATTAAAAGCGAGACGAAGAAAAAAAGCACAAAGAGCTCAAATAAAAGACTCGTCATACAAACCCAACACCACGTCTACTTCACAGTTTAGTGACTCACAATCCGACGTACCAATATTATAATAAGAACAATTATTTATGCCAAGCCTAATAAATGCTTTTACAGAAGAGACCCCTCAGGATATGATGGAAAACTCAAGTGATAAAAATTCAGAAATCAGTGAAATTAAAGAAATGATCGAAAAAATTAAGGTATTTCACGAAGACGAACTTATATTTCAATCAAATTTGGTACATCCTGAGCCAATGTCCCTTATCAAAAATCTGTAATGCTTCAACAAGATGAAGACTCTACTTCTTCTGATAAAGAAACTTTAAATTAAATTACAATAGAACCGAAATTTTAATCTACTTGTCAACGATCTGTGCAAGACCAAGTAAACAATACACATCAAAATAAAGAGCAGTTATCTAATTCAAAAAATAACACTTACATTAATAAAGATTGTGACAAAAAAAAAAATTATTGTAGAGTAGAAGCAGAACTCATTATGGTGAGATAGTCACGATAAGAAATATGAAATACCAAGTAAGAGCATTTTTGGAGAAATACAATTCTTACCTACATCTCCTACCGAACGTCATGACGGCAGTTACTTTAATCAAGAACAAATAAATTCACGTTCATCGTTACCTCTAAATTCAATCTCTCCTACTATAGTAAATAAATGGATCGATAAAACAATGAACGAACTTATTGCAAACGGGAATTCCATAAGAGTAAAATCTCGAATTAAATCCCAAAGAGATAGTCCTACTAAAAATAAACTACATAACTCTAATGATAAACTATACAGAAGAAGCTTATCACCTATAAAACAAGATAGTAAAAAAGTTAAAAACGACAAGCCTTCTCAATAGAAAAGCATAAAAAATAGAACTCATAACCATACTAAGAGTAGATAACCTATAGCGGTTCTAGAACACGGTTGTTCTAGAACAGCCCCCTCTTCGTGGTGTGTACTCCTCTGCGGCGTGCCCCTGCTTCTCCTTCAGCCAATGGGGGAGCGGATCCAGAAGTTTTCCTTTTTTGTGCACACCGATTGAGTTTGTGCGTGCTATTTGCAACGCTGCTCATTTTTACAGCTTTTTATTATTATCGTAGTTGTTGACGTCGTCGTCGTCAACAACATCAAACCATTTCATGTTAAAGTAAGACTTTTTCATTTGTTTGACGTTATAAAGAGCACACATGAATATGTAGGCACCGTTGTGATGAGCACAAGTAGTAACTAATCTTAGAAGCTTATACGGTCGATAGTCTGTCATATCAATGACTTCAAAGCCAAATCTTTGAAACCACTTTCGTTTCAGATCTTCAGTAACAAGTATCTTTGAAACATTTTCAAGATTCTTCTGTAAAACATTTTCTATTTCTGTGTACTTAATTTTTCCCCAGTTCCAGCTTAGTCCATGATGATAAAGTTCAAGGTATAAATTCTTATGTTTATACTGTGGTGGTAATTTTCACTAGCTGAAGGGTGCTTTAAATAGAAATACGTGCGCTTCTGCATCGATAGCATTGAGCAGAAGGATAGCCATTTCTTTGAGTACATAATCATAACCCGGTTTCTTGAAACCTTGCATGTCCACGAAATACTCCATTTTGTTCGCTATTATGATATTTAGTTTTATTTTTTCAGCTTCAACATAAGTTGTAAAATTGCTTGCACTCGGCTTATGCAACATATTGATTTAATAATTCTACAGTCTTTAGCTTTTGATTTTTCCACAGATTTTGTTTTTTCAACCTTCACATCTTTCTTCTCGTTTCTCTTTATAAGTTTTTCCCACTCTTCTTGTCGTCGTTTATCTTTTGATTCTTCTTTACTCCAACTGTTGCTCCGACCTTTGTCCATCATGGTTGAGAACAAACTGATGCTCGTAGAGCCTATAAACTAGCTGTACGTAGCTTTTCATGAGTTTCTTAACATCCCCACTCATTGGACTATACTGAACAATACGGTCATGTAAAATAAAGCAATAATCTAATGTATTGGCAGGAAAATATTCATGCAACTTAAATTCTAGCCTCACATCCACTAAAGCATTTTTTAATGACTCGTTTTGTTTCGAACAATCAAGGACGATTGAAAGTATTCGATTGAGAAAGTGATTTTTGCCTAATCAAGGCGTACAATTTTCACCATAGTATGAATTTTGAGAATTAGCATACATATTATGTAGCAATGCATACTGATTATGTGTTATATTGAGATTAGAATCACTATAAGGATAATATTGTAAATTTAAATAAAGTTTCACATTCCTTATATTGCAGTGATCAAACATGCTAGCGATTACGTTTTTCTGATTTTTTAAATTTGTTTGAAAGGCTAAGATAATATAACGTGGCTTTTCCAACTGATTTGATGTCTTAACTGTCCAAATATATTCTGATGTGCTAGGTAAGAGAGTATACTCATGTAACTCCCAACTTCAAAAACTTATAGATACACACTTATCTGTTTGTAGATAATTTAATTAACAAATTTTATCAGAATCTGACATTACCACATAGGGCATAAGCTACTTAAGCTTTAATGTAACTATTTTTTATAATATAACTATAATAAGTCTTCCCAAGTTGCTGTGGCCGCAGGATCAGCAGCATTGGCATGAACTGGAGTTGGCAACACGGTATTTATATCGTTTCTTGCTTTTGTGAGTATAAGTTCAGGTTTTACATTTACAACTATCTTGTGATAGTCATCAGCAAAACCTAAAATCATATACAGCGAGAGTATGATATCAAAGTAGCCTTTGTTATTAGTAAGACTATTATCTTTTTCTCCTCCAATGCCAAGCCAACCAGCATTTATCATAGATTTGTTTTAATCAGGATAAAGCGATAGCCAACTTTTCATAAGAGTTGTAAAACCAACATTCCTGCACTTGTCTACTACTATAGCATTTATCTCATATCGTATTTCTTCGAATAAGTGACAGATGGCGTTATTTATCGATGAGGTGTTTGTTACTGCTGTATTTTCATCTGCTTTGACCAATCTTCCGTAAACATGTAAACATATTCTAGGTTGGTAAAGGACACAAGTCTTGATATTGAATTGAAATGCAAATTTCATGACTATTGCCGTATGTTGATGATGCATATGGCTGATAAGCATGAATTTCATAGTGCACAATTGATTCGTCAGATGCGACTGGAGACTAAATACTCACAATCTCGTCCATTCTGTATACAACAAAAAGTATCCAATTTAGATTCCACCAGAGCTTTTTATTTTTAGACCGAGACATTTTATAAACTGAATGTTTTGATTAGTTAGTTTTTGACGTGTCAATCGTTTTCTCGGATGTCTCGATGCTTTGATGGACTTTTTGCTCTGACGTCTCAACGGTTCAAGAGCTCGTTGTTGACTGATTGCTGGAGTGCATATAGAGCTGTCTATATGATTTGTCTGATTATAAATGATAACCATTATGCAGAGGGTCTTACGCGCAACCTTATAGGTATGACTTCTCCACGAAAATTGACTACGTCACCATCCTGATTTATAATGTGCAGTTGTATATGATCAATGATACGTCTAATAATCGGTAAATAAATTCTTTGTGAAGGAACTTCAATACCCTTATATCCAGGTGGTACAGCGGGAAGAAATTTATGAATCGAGTGTACTTTGTGACTGTTAATGTAAGCTCCACTTGTGATGTCCACAGGTGAGTCTGAAATATAAGTGGTATAATTTTTCAGAACTCTCTAAGTAAAACCTACTAGACAGCCTATTGAATCTTTAGGTCTAAAATAAATAGTATGACTGCACTTGATAACACTTAAAAGCGTATTATTGTTTTGCTTGAAATCGGGAGTTATGTCGCAAGGTTGTAATACCTTAATCAAAAATGATCTGATATATCAAATCTCATAACTTCCTGATGGTTATACAATAACTTGATTGCCAACATTAAATTTATTACAATTTTCATCAATATTTGTGATTGAGTTGAATGACAAAAGTTCTACTAAGCCAAGAACGTAGTTATGTTTTGGTGATAATTCAATTGGTGGAAAATAATGTGCTTCTAAAACAGAGGAAGTACCAGAAAGGCTAAGTGTTAATGTTTCTTCCATGGTTCTTGAAGTGTAACCAAGTGGTCTCTCGCCATGTAAGAAAGTTATATTTGTTTTAAAAAAATCTTTAAGCACTAATTACCGCAGTTGGAGAAGTTAAATTCTTGATATTTCTTATAATTATATCTTATTTTACTTACTTCCAGATACAACATTAAGTCAGTAGGTGGTTGTACATCTCAAAAACTGTCAAACTATACAACATTATGACCACATTCTTATAAGCCACCCAGTGAGATTCACTATAGCTGTCTTAACAAACCATGGACCGTCAGCAGGCAAACTGTTTCTCATGGATACTGCACGAAAATAAATAATTTTTGAGATTTTAGAATATTTCACCAAATCTACGTTAGTCATAGCTTGGTCAGGTAATTGTATTTCTTTACTTTTTTTTTTTTTGAGGTTTTTTTTTGAAAATTTTTTAACTGAAGGCTTTTAATAGACTCTTTATCCAGTTTTATGTAGTTTAAGGTAAAGATCTTTTTCAAGAGCGATAGCTTCCAGGGTTTGATTATGTCTCTGACTTTCTGCTAGCTGCTTTTGGGCTGACTGAGCAGCATTAATGCTCTTCATAATTCTAGCTATTTCATTGGCTATAGCACCAGTTGCACTCCAACCAGCAAACAAAGAAATCAAAGGGAAAGCTCCATCAATCTGAGTAGGGAGGCGTAAGATTCGCGGAATCGTAACATACTTTTTACCTCCTGATTTTCCAAACCACACTACGAGCACCTTTTAAAGCACTACTAATGACATCTCGAGCACTTTCTCTTTTAGTATTCATGTCTTGCAAGGCAGCCTTGATAACTGCATTTAAATCACTACATTGTTTTTCTTTTGACCTACCAATCCTTATTTTCCTTTTTTTAATACTCTGTTTTTCCTCTCACTCCAACCCCAGATCGAATTTACTTTTATCCTTCAGAGCACCAGTCATTAGGGCAGCTGCTGCTCTTTCACTAATACTTAAGTCTAAGGCCTTAACCCTTTGCCAAGCCTTCTCAGCTAAAATTTTATCTACTTCGCGTCTGGCTTTCAAATCTTGTCGATTTTTTTAATGCGCTATAGCATGCTTTTTGCACGCTTTGTCCAGTGGATTCACCCCTAGATCGCCTTTAGCAAGACGCTTATCGAGCTTAGTACCTGGACCGCAGTACTGATAGCCTAGCAAATGAAGCTCAACTGGTAAGGAATTTATGATTTTATTAACAAGACCGTGTCCTCTCTTACGATGCATGATGATGATGATTAGTCTTCAAAGTTTGGATTATGACTACGCGTTCGAGAAAAAAGATAATGTACTTGTAGTTGATTAATTCGTTGACAAATAAAGAGCTCAAACTATATAAGCATTATACTATTTATTTAAGCGATTAGTTTTAACTGATTGTTCATACAGTATGGACATGAAGTTCAAAGAGCAATCAATTAAACTACAAGTTCCTAATTTTGACGCTATTGTAAAACAAGAAAAGCGATCGAATCGATATGGTGAACTACTCCCTTACGGTATTCGCGCGGTTTTTTGTAGTCCATCTAATTGTGGTAAAACTAATAGCTTATGAGATTTAATTAGACATCCCAATGGAGTTAAGTTTGAAAATGTGTACGTGTATTAAAAATCGCTTTATTAACGAAAGTACAAGTTTGTAAAGGAACTATTGGAGCCTATAAAGGGAGTGAAATACTTACCTTTTAGTTATCACGAAACTGTAGTATTACTAGATAATGCTTTACCAAATTCTATATTGATTTTTGATGATATAGCTTGTAAAAAATAAAATAATGTAAAAGCCTTTTTCTGCATGGGTAGACACAGAAATGTTGACTGTTTTTACCCTTGTCAGACATATGTTCAAGTACCAAAGCATCTTGTAAGTGATAATGTTAATTTTTTAGTTTTATTTCGTCAAGATAAAGTTAACTTGAAGTATGTGTACAATGATCTCTTAAGCTTAAACATGTCCCACATTCAATTTAGAAATTGATGCTCTAGTTGCTGGAATGATGATAAACATGGTATCGTTGTTACAAACATGGATAGGCAAATAAATAATGGTCACTACAGAAAAGGCTTTGATAATTTTGCTGTATATTTAAGTCGTATCTAGCGCAATTATTGCACTCTGCTGCGACACATTGGAGCATCATCATGTATCAACAAGAGAAAGACGTTCTACGTCAATTATTGAAGACACAAGAGGCAGTTAAAAAAAAACATAGACTGTAAAAGTTTGGGAAAAATGAGGCTATAAAAGATCTGAGTAAGACTTTCAAACCAATTACAGACCCTCTAATGGAAATTGTGGCTGAAACAAAAAAACAAAAAATAGTAATAACTCTGTTATTTACAACTATTTTTATAGTAAAAACGATAAAGAAAAGAAATAAAGTTAATCAAGCGAATCAACAAAATAACAGAGGAAAATTTAGTGAAAGTGATTTAACATTCAAGTCTGTTATTAGTAAAAGTAATGACGATAATAATAATGATTTAAATGATACTATTCAAGACAAATCTCGTGATTCTGTTCAAGTCAGTAAAAATACTCGATTAAAATCAGAAGGACTTATTAGATCTATCTATTAATCTAACCCTAGAAAATAGGAAGACAACATTAGTTGAATGTAACACTAGCTTATTTTGAGGCCATAGAGGAATAGTAAGAACTTATAAGCGAATAAGAAAAACACATTCTTATAAGGAAATGCAAAATGACATTGCCGAATACATACAAAAATGTAAAATCTGCCAGGAACAACAATTAGTCTACACAAAAACCAGAAAACCTATGGTCTAACAGACACACTATTAGAAGTATTTAAAAAAGTCGCTATAAATACAGTAGACTTTTTTCCACAAAGTTTATCCGGAAATAAGCACGTTTAAACAATAGAATGCTTACCTAAAAAATTTTTTATTGCAGTTTTTGTTCCTAATATACAGGCAATAACTATTTCCAATGTGTTGTCAAGATATTTTATTTTAACTTTTGACTCACTTAGAATTACTCTTAGTGTCGAAAAGTTTAAATAATCAAGTATTGACAAAAGTATCAAAATTTATAGATTTTGTCTAGCTTTTAATAGTACATATCATCCACAATTAAATGGTTCGTTAGAATAAAGTCAAGCTATGTTAAACGTTTTTTTGAAAACCAACGCTAAAAACAAAAATGACTGAGATAAAATGGTTCTTTTTGCAATGCATAAGTACAACACTTAAGTTCATTCAACAACAGGTTTTACACATTTTGAATTTGTCTTTAGTAGACAGGCAAGTTCTCCCAATCTAATTTCAGACGAATTCTAACTAGAAACAAACAGCTCATATACTAATGACCTTGCCCGCTGTTTATGTACAATCTAAGAAATAGTTCATAATGGACCTAAAATATTAAAGTAATATACAGAATTACGTTGTGACAATAAGTCAAAGCCACAAAACTTGGAAGTTAGAGTGAAAGTCTATGTGCTTAAGGAACCCTGAAAAGAAGAATTCGATATATTCTAATAACGGAATCTTAAGAATAAAAAAATTACATAGTTATGATAATTTGGTATCAAATTAAAAAAAGAAAAAAGAAAAAAAAAGGTGTATAATTAAAATAAGTAGAAAGTCACGAGGACTATTATAAAATTTTTTCTTACAAAACTTTCGTATTATAACACATTACCTCGCACCATTCTACAAAATTAATTTAGAAATACACTGGCAACACTTCAACGCGCATATAATAACTAAGATACGGAAAATTCTTCCTACCAACAGAAGATAGAAAGAAGAAAAAAAAAAGTTTATAAACATATACATATAAATACATAAAATTAATTATTAACAAAATATAACAGTTTAGTTACTAGCCTACTAAAGTACTGACGTAACAAAAACTTACCTTCTATCCAACCAGGTTAAAAGATTTAACGTAGCAGAAAAATTCGTAAGAAAACTTTTTTGTTTATGTTAAAATAATTTATGTTTTACTAACGTATTTAATACAAATATGATATTGATATCATATTTGATTTCCAGAGCTACTTTAAAAGAGTTTTAATCCCTAGCCAGAAAAGTCTACAATGGAACTAGCAAAAAAACAACTTAATTACACTGCTCCTCTTCTCTTCCTTGACCATTACTTTGGTAGTGCTCAACCACAATCCTACAGTACTAGCAAACGTTACAAGCACTATATTCACTGCATGTCAGTGAAAAACATTCAACCTATACTATAAATATAATACTTTTATCATTAAACTAAGGAAACAAAAATATATGAGAAAAACACAGAATAATTAATACTAAACGCACGCATGCTTATTAAACAACTTCATACCTACACTGCTAAATGATTCATCTATTGTTTTTCAAAAAAAAAAAAAAAAAATTACATCTGCATAATAAAAAGCAATCTGTCTATGCAATTAGGATACGACGCATTGTGAATATAATGGGAGCTCGTATGAGAAGTGGTGCTCATATGTTATTTATATGAGCGTGTGTTATAGCTTTGAAGTGAATCATCAATAATATTCTGATATATGGTACAGACAGCCTCTTTTTAAGACTGCAATTATGTATTTAAATCGTATAATATAAATAAGTCGTATTGTATGAATGAATAAATAATTTATTTGCGCCTTGATTGTCCACTTCTGATAACACCGATTTGAAAATTCGTAATTAACAAACTAATTCGTTATGTACAAAATGGATTGTAAAATCCCAAAATGGATTAATTTTGAAATTCCTGAATTTACTGTCACACTTAAACTCGTATTTAGCGTTATTATATTGTTGATGTGAGCTTTCATCATCACTGACCCAACAAACTTAACCAGACTTGTCAGAAAAATGCGATTGGTGCTGTCGTGTTGTTATTTTCAAACATATAAAATCATAACATGTTACATTATCGGGCAAGCTCACTGATTTGCTATCAACGCAATCTAAAAGAACATTGCACATTAATTGACCTTATTTAAATAAAGGACACTTTTACTCCCTGTGACGCTATAAGAACTCACTATTAGGAAGAAAAATCGCTTTTTTTACGTCTGTCACCTGCCCCCTATAAAGTTTTATCCTACTTTTGACTTGCGTGACTCGCGAGTACCTTATACGCGTAAGGCTCAACGTGTTGGCTGAGGCAACTTAGGTGTAGTTTGAGAGTATCAACAGTATCAGACTACGCTAAGGAGCGAGGTACAATGAAAGAGGCCCACCAAAAGTAATTCCAGCAATATCAGAGATGGCAGAAACCACAACTCCTTGCAGGCTACAAACTCATTTGTGTACTATAAGATCTCACTGGCAATTATTGCACAAAGCATTAGGGAACTCTAAGGCAGCTGTTACAACAGTCAGTGATAGATGACGGATTTTTTTTCAGTAATATGATTAATATGAAAATTTGTAAAGTGATCAAAATGGACTGTATCTAAGAAAATACCTGTTCTAAATTTTCTAATAGAATAAATAAAAATAAGACGTTGATTGAATTATTATTATTATTTAAATAATTATTTTTACTTGACTAAGAAAAAACAAATAAAGCTCACGAGTAAGATCCTAAGAGACTTACGAATAACATTAAAATAAAACGTTTAAGACCATACTTTAAACAAATCTGGCCAGAAAAAGTTGTCAAGGAATTTAAGAGAAGTTTTTTTTCTTTTTTTTTTGTATTTTCTTGTTATCAATTTTCTTCATTGTTGTTTGGTTGTAGAGATTTTTCGCTTTTGTCTAATTGTGTGCATTTAAAAATTTTTTTTTTATTTGAGAAGATTATTTTCCTTATGTAACCTGTAGACTTGAGAAAAATAACTTTTATCTTTAGTCAGACTAACACAAAACTTATCGTTATTCCAGATGGATAGGATAATAAGCAGTTATGCTGCTGCCTTGAAACAGCGTGAAGCTTATGTGTGGCAGGTTGCAGCCTTTTTGGCTCTATTAGAGACAATAACTGCCGTTAGGTGCTTTTATGCAGCTGGCTCTTTAAGCATGCCTTAAGAACAGCAGTACTACTGACTCTGATGCTTATGTTGCTGAATTGCAGAATAGCAGAGCTAAAACTCTAGCACGTGCACTAGTAAACTTCAGATGACACTTCAAACTAATGTGACAGACTACGACTTTGTCTGTCTATATAAACAAATGAAAAAATTAAATCAGTATACAGTGCTCTATAAACATAAAAAAATATGACATAAACCTTATACTATGCATGGTCATGAAGATTTTCCTTAACGTGATTCTACTTTTCTACATGCAGTAGATATTTATGTTTGCAGATGGATGACAATTACAAATGAAGTTTGTAGAAACCCATATTTCAAACGTCATAAATAAGCATTTTTTTCTTATTTCATAGGTTGTTTGATTTTGTTTGCAATATTGTCTAGCAGAAAAAAAATTTTGAGCATGGCTTCTCACGAGAAGTACTATTTAGGCACTAAAGAATGTTCTGTTAGCGAAAATATGAACTTGATTTTGTCTAATTCAGTGCTCAAACAACCAACAACAAAAAATAAGGTAAAAATTATGGCTTTACTTTGTGTATTGTGGCTTAAAAAAAGGAAACTTAGGTTTATAGTCTACAACACCCTTAAAAATGTAGATAAAGAGCTTTAATTTGATTCATAATGAATTTAAAAAAGATAATCAGAATAAAAGTCATGATTCTTTATTAAATTCCTGCCAAAATTTAGGATCGGCTTACTAGTTTTGGTAAATATACAAGTAAATTCTTTCTCTTTACAATATAAAATTGTTTGGACTATTATTAAATTTAAAAAATAGGGGTTAATGCTAACAGAATGCAGATATAGGGTTCTATATATTTTGTAATTGCACATCATAGAAAAAATTTTTGCAGAGCATGGCACAGTACTGTGAAGAAGAGAACATGGCCTAAATCGGCAGCTCGCAAAAACCAGCACTGCACTATGTCCAAAAATGATAAAAAACAGAGGTTGCTTACTACAAAATTAAATATCTACAAGTAGAAAAATGCTAGAAAAATAAATTTTTCTTTAATGTAGGTAATTAAATTGCGAATCTAGAAAGAATATAATTTAGTTTTAATAATAATAACGAAACCTGCTAATTAATAAGTTTCTGCCATGTTTTTTTTTCAGTTGATAGAACTGCTTGTTATTAATTACTTTTTTTCCAAAAAATGTGTACCGTCGGAGAAATTTTGTCGTTTGTATGAGTAATTACACCAAAAAATGTATTTTATGTTTAAACAAAACCTTGTATTGTTTCAAAATGATAAGGACAGAGGTGGCTTAGCATAAAATCCAGTATTATAAAATAGAAACGTGCCAAAAAAATAAGGTTTTTCTTTAAATTTTAGGTAATCAAATTGCCAATATAGGAAAACTATAGTTACCTTAAAATAATGATAACCCAACCCAATAACAAATGAGTTTTTGCCATTTGGTTCGTTAGTCAATAAGAGTGATTATTTCTAATTTTTTATTTTATAAAAAAAGCATAAAAAAAGAGAATGTGGCCATTTTTATGCATAATGACACTAAAAAACATGTTCTTAAAGTCCCTTTTGTTCAAACGTCATCATCAATATCGAACATTAAAATAATTTTCAGGAAATTATTTCTTTCAGGTCATTACACATCACATAAGTCTACAAAAGTTTTTGACGACAATTAAAATATAATTCTAAGTTCAATTACATGCTTTTTCTAGGTTATATTAATAAATACAATGTGGCAGACGAAAATTTTTAATAATTTTTAAATTTCATTGTGTATTATCCACTATCAATTCTTAGTATCTGGACCCGATCAAGCAAATGTTGAATTTCTCAAGTCATTTGTAGTCAATAGAAAATATAACGAAAAGTCTTTCTGTTTTCTAAATATTACCTACAGCACGCTATTGCTAAGCACGTATTCAGAATTCCAGATGCATTTTTATCTTTTACTGTGTAGTAGTAAGTGGAATTACTCAATTAAAATCACACAAAAATATTGTTTAAGAAATTATTGTTATTGAATGTCTAAGATTCAGGACTGTTAAATAATAAATAATATCATTTAACTTTGCTGTCGGTTTAAAACCAAAGATTATGGACTACAGTCTCACGGTCCCTCACAGGCTACGAGACAGCAGTTATTCCAGCTATTTGTTCGTTTAAAAAAAAAAAAGAAAATAGTTGTATAGAATATCCATGTAAACTTATTATTCTTTCCCTAGTAACTCAAATACTGGCAACTCTGACTACAAAATTATTAACTATCTTTAATTATTGATTCAAATCACTAAAGCTCCTCTTCCTACAGGCTTTCTATTTATTGATTTGATCACAATTTAGAATAAAGTTACTTAAGCTCCTTTTTTTGATTATTTCATATTGATTTATTCAATATTACTTGTACTAAAAAGCAGAACAGAGAAAAGACGGAGCATTCAGTCGCTCTTTTGAAATTAGTGATGAACGTCTGCACTCAATGAGCGGCAGCGGGCTAATAACTAAGCTGCTGCTCGAAAAAATGTACCTTGCGTAAAGCTTTCGTTCAAATTTCTTTGTTTAACATGCTATGGGACCACTACTTGCTGACTTTATGTGCTTAGGCTTCGTGGCCTAGTTTGGTTGTCACTGGATACTTCCGAGAGCCATGAAGTAAATAGTCAGCTTTGTCAGATAACGACTTTCGTTACGTTCAACTTTCTTAAGAGTTTTAAAATTTTATCATTGGGAATGAATTAGGAGTACAATAAAATAAGAATAAGAAAACTTAGTTGTTTACAGAAGTTATCACTTAACAGCCACCCCTTCTCAAAACTATCGCCATCATTGGTAAATGTGTATAGTTAAATAATCATAGTTAAAGGTAAGAAGTGGATAGTAATTTGAATACTTAAAAAAAATTTTTTTTTTCTTTTTTTTTCTTAAAATTACTCTTACCTTATAAGTAAACATACATGAGTATATAATAATAAGCATGTAACTATAAGTGTACTTTCTTAATTTAAAAAATTTTTTTTTTAGTATTACTGAGCATAAAAATAGCAATTAATAATATATTAAATTAAAGTTATTATTCGACAGAGCTAACACATTTGTTCATTTAGGACTGTGAAAGCGAGGAGGATCATTGTACTTGTGATTAGTTTTACTATGTCTTTTTTTCCCATGCACTTTGGGTTGCTTCAGCAACTGCCACATCACACATGACGTAATATTTTGCCTCATACTCGGTATATGGGTGGTGCATAGCTGTTCTTTTAAAGATAACATAGGACTGAATTTTCTTAGTGACATTCCCATTAGGTATTTATCAATCGCTTCTTTAGTCACTATGTCTAAGCAACGTCTATTTTCCGACATATTGTAAACCTTGATTTGCTACTTATTCGTCAGGGACGTGGGTGCCGTTGGTGCTGTATGTTTCGTTATTTTAACCGGCCAATCCAACAATGAATCGAATAGCTCCTGCAGTGTTAAGACTGCCTTTTAACTTCTTGCCATGGTTTCTGCTTCCACTGGTAAATAAAATACCACCTTATAACTTGAGAGTAGCCCATAGCACAGAGTTCTTGGTCTATAGACTGTATAGTTCCGAATTTCTCAAAAATTTCTTTCAACATCAGCCAACTATAATTCTCTTACGATGATACACTAAGTCAAGGTCCATCAGCCATTGCCTCGACAGTTGTAGGGTTTTGCTTGTCCATTATGTAATAGCGTAGGTGAAAATATAATGGATATTATGATGGTTATTGATTGATACATGCATATGTATAAGTACTGTTATAGTTTATTTCGTGCTATGAATAGTTGTGAGGATTCGCAGGTTATATGTGGAACATCAGAATGAAAAAAAAAATTATATTTATGCAACTGTTGGAAGATGCGTAGGGAATATATGGATAGATACAATTATTACTAATTATGTTTTTTTTTAACATTTGCTAATACAACGAAACAAGTTATACTTATACATGCTAAGGCTTAATATTTAAAAAAATCGCAAAAATTTACTCATTGATTTTATAAAGATTGAAACTAAGATCTTAGAACTAAGTGATGTACTTTCATGAGAAAGGATGTGGCTAGTTAAATGGTAAGGTTCAAATATTGGGTTCATTTTATGCTACTGTTGATTTTCTCTCGTAACTGATAATTTTTACAAGGGTTGGTCTTGTTTCTGAAATTTTTTTACATGGTTGTCTTTTGCATTTTTTGTCTTTGTCTATGATAAATCATTGACTCAACTTGTTCTTGAAATAAAGGGCAGTTAACTTCCTGTTTATTTTGTAATTTTTACTCCTTTTTATTGATTTAGCATAGTTCGTGCGATACTTGAGTTCATTGTTCTAAAACGCTTGAATAACACTTTCAAGATCCATGAATTTGACATATCCCTAGGAGAATCTTCCTCGCCTTATTCTAATGGTATAACAATTTTCTGATATAGTGAATTTGGAAAAATAGTTAACGAAATCTCTTTCCCTTTTCGTACCTTCTATATCCCACGGTAGACTAGACATAAGTCTTTTCAGATCAATGTTTGGTATATTGCTGTCAATTTTTGACGATGTTGGTCAAAAAATCTTTTCTGCTTGACGAATAGTGGATCTCATTTTAGAAAAAGAAAGTATCAGAGTTCTTTTTTTTTTGTTTTATCAGGTTTTCAATAAAACAAATTTTTATTGTAAATGCAAGTTATAGTTTAATGTGTACAACTATGTAAATCCAGAAGTACGAGCAGTTCTTTGAAGTTTCCGTTATTCTGTAATTGTGTAATAATTTCATGTAAAGGATGATTAACATTGACTCTAATCTTTATTGTTATTTCATACTCGGGGCTTATCGTGAGGCCATAAAGGAAAAAAATATCAAATTACTATCAATTTATGAGTCCATTTTCAACTTTTGTGGTGTACGGCATGCGAGTATCCAACTTCATCTCTTTGTTATAGGTCTAGTTTTAGATTATTTAGGTATTTTTTTTTTTTTTTTAATTTTGATGTTAAGTTCAGTTGGTTCGTGTTTTTTTGGTTATTGATTAATGTTTATTCTAGGTTCTGCACTCAGTAGACTGATGGTGTGTTTCATAAATTTTTCTTATACACTACGTTTTATAGTCTACATAAAGCAGCTGCTTTCTTTGCTTATAAGTATTGCTATTATAATTATAATAATAGCTTGGCTGACATAACGTATTGAAATGAAAAGAGAAGTTTGTTTTTCCTGCAACTTTTGGGTTCGTATTTTTTCGATTTAATTTATTATATTTTGAACATTTATTTCTTCATTTGTCCATGCTTATTCATTAAAATATAGTTCTCGAATCGATTTTATGGAGTCATTAAGGGCGTTAGTGTCCTTTAAGGGCTTATATAATACAGTTGAAGTGAACTTCACTTCAACTTAATAGGTATATTGTATCTGAGTGAGAATCTTATGTCCATTAGTTTAGGTTGATTTGTGTCTTGTTCCCGTACACCCATCATTCATTTGTCAAAGACCTATACCTTGTATTCTTTTTTGTCGATCCATTCTGTTAGGGCTGATGATGCTTAACTGCTTTTTATAAAGTATCAAGAATAACCATGAATTATCAGCTGGTAAGAAAATTCGTCAGTAAGATTTAACTTCGTTCCATCGTAAATATAAATTATGATCTGCTGTTACTGCTGAGTAAGGGTATAATGGTTTTATATAGGCAGGTCCATTTGGTCCAGATTGAGATTTTATGACTGAATGTAGTCTGTGAAGATTATAAGACATTTGATCTATGAGTGGCAAATGTAATATAACTATGCATTTTTTTTTGATGCCCAACATCTTATTTGCTTAGAGTGCTTATTTCGCCAGCATAAAGATTCTCTTCTGGTGCTACAAGTTATGGATTTCCTGTTGGGTTCTTTACAACCTGGGCTATGGTTCTAAATATATTTAGAGAGAATAGCTTTGCATGTGCTTGACCTCTTTGTAAATTATGCAATGTGTCAACAAGATGTTTATGGGAACGAATAGTGTTATTTAAGGTTACCTGAGTTCTTCCAAGGTAAGCTAATAAATATATCAGATATCTGTTAAGAGTAAAATCTTGTCTTGAAGTCAATATATCATCAACCTGATTAGAATATGCTTATGGCATTTCATAGTGTTATACAGTTCTTTAAATGCAGCTGCAAAAAATGGCTATTCTGTTCATACAATTTTATACATTTTTTTAAAGTATGCAAATTGTTGATGTTAGCTTTTATAACGTTGATATCGTTTTATGCAACTAACACAAAAAATCCTTTTTCAATGCTCGCAATAATTCTGAAAACTGGTATTTTTTTTGCTAGTATGCTGGGTCGTAGAGTAATGTTATCTCTCACATGGGTTTGCACGGTACTTTATATGTTCTATAGTGTTGCTTAGAGGCTTGTCAATCACTTTATCTTTACATTTAAGAGGTCTTTTTTCATATAATAAGAGAATCTTAGGATAACCTAACATTTAAAGGCCCTAATTTTTTTTCACATCCTGTTTTTGCTTGTGCTTTCATTTTAATTTGTTGATTTCCTGCCCCAGTTTGCATTTCTTAAAGTCGCTTACTAAGATCTTGTAAATATAATGCATAGGTTCGTAACCTTCTACCTTCAGGTATCTTCAAAAGCTACCTGGCTACTTTTCCAAGTACTAGTTCACAGGGCGTAAAATTTGTTTCTGCATGTACAATAGCAGTATACGTAAAAGCTGCATATTTTGTTTAATTGTCCTAGTTATCACAAGTTTTGGAGTAAGTTCTTATAAAGTCAGCTACGGCAGTATGACTTCACTTGACTAATCTGTTTGTTCAAAGATAATGTGCTAATAAAGGCAAATAGTTGGTCCTTATAGTTCCTACTAGTTCTTCCAATAAATTAGATATAAATATATCTTGTCTGTCTGATAGAATTGCTCTTAGCACACTAACTAATATTACATTTTGTACAAATGCATCAGCAAGCGTGCTTGATCTTAGATCTGGTACAGGGACTTATATAATGTAGTTTCAAGTTAAATTACACTGCATGGTTAGCAAATGGTAACTACCATATGGTGTTCATCTTTATTTACCGTAGGTATCAATAGAAACCTTATCAAAATTTTTAATAGGTGTATCTTCAAGCACCAAGGGTTTTCTTGTTTTTATTTGTTAAATTTTTTTCTCTTAACATTTACAAACATAATAAAGAATATCATTACTTATTCTAGGCCAATAAAATCGTTGTCTTATTTTCCGCTGAGGTTGGTTTATTTCCTTAAGCCCCGCAACAGGGCTATAATCTAGTATTTGAATTATTTTATCAAGCTCTTGAATTTTTGGAAAATCAACTTTACCGTAACAAACAGAAATTTGAATTGGTATTTTTTAAACGTCGTCAATAATATTTCTGTTATTAATCCAGGTTCTAATTTATCTGTAAGATCTCCCCTTTTTAAAATTTGGAAAGTATCAATATTTTGTATTAACAATATTTTTTTAACTAATTTAAAAGCTTTTGTTAAGACTTCCTGAAGTTACTAAATCAGTACGTGTTTTATTCATAACGATTAATAGTATATTATGTTCTTCATAAGGTTTTACCAATATTTAGCTAACTTTTAATTTCTTTGATTACAAATAACTAAATAACTGAATCCAGAGCACTATCAATTTTAACAGTCTTCAGACAAATATGACTTGTTGACAATATTTTCTTTTAAAATGAACTATAGTGTCTTTATTGTATGTAAAACAATATATGGTAGTTATAATATTGTTAATAAGCTTAGCTTTATATACGGTTTTTTTAATTGTTAGTACAACTGCTACTATCACTCAAACTTTCGTACACCTTTCCGCAATGTTATTTGTATTAATTAATTAGTTGAAATTAAAGATTTTTAGTTTATTTTTTTTATTTAACTTATATGGAGTTTTTTCTGTAATTTTTTACGAGTTCAGTTCATTGGACAGTCTTTTTTTTGCAATAAAAGAAGTACTCACGTGCGTCAGTGTACTAAAACTCAAGGGTGTATTTTCTTAGATATGAGGGGTCATTGGAAATTTTTTACTTGTCATACATATTTTTAACATTATCTTTTCATCAAACAAAGGCTTAAAGTCCATTTAGGTCTTGATAAATCTGCAATTCTTTGACTTAATACAGAATTATCTGAATAACCATGATTATAGGTGTCCATTTTGATCAATATGTTCTGAGTTATAGAATCTGGCTAATCTCCATCAGAAAATCTGGTTACTGATAAAAGATCCATATCAGCTTCTTCAGGTTTATCATCGTTGTTAGACGTGTCTTAATATTCTTGAAGACTTTGGTTAAATATTTTTGTTAAATTTTTTATTTCTTGATAAACAAAGTTATCAATACTAATTGTCGTAGTTTTAGGTTGGTCCTCAAAAACGTCGTTTTAACCGTTACTAAGTGAAATAGGTGTAACAGAAATTTCAGTATTCGGTGCGTCAGAGTCTGGGTCAGTTTTTGTATTTGAGTCTCCTTTTGTTTCAGTCAATTCTTGTCATAATCCACTTTGTCTTGGGTGATATACAAATGGTTGTATATCTCCTCTTGAGTATTACTTGGATCGTTTTAGGAAAACACACTTGTCCTTTACAATGCATCAAGGTTAGATATATCTTTGACTGATTGTTGTGGCATTTCCTAATTTTTGAAAATATTAGATTTTATATCCATAGTTTCTGTATTCGTATTTCTCGCATCTTATGTTAAGGCTACTGATTTAAAAAAGTTTACTTTTAATGAGCTAGAATCTTTTGGTGTGTTTCTAGTGACATTTCTTAATATACTCGTTCGAGATGTAGATGATGTCTAGAGTTGTGGAAATGTTTTTGTTCAAGTCCTTTGAGCAATTATCCTATGGTCTAACTTGGGCCATTCCTAGTTTGTTTCTGAACTAAGACATCATCCAGGGCCCCTTGCCAATTAAAGTACATTTGTTATTTATTTGGTCAAGCTTCTAGGTTTTTTTACTTATTCTTTCTTCTTAAAGGTTGTTGGCAATGCTCTGGGTTTGATCGTCGTTAAATTAGGTGTTATTACTAGTTTTTTTTTTTGACTTAGTAATTCTGTCTTCTACCTTTTCACTATTTTCTTTCAATACATTATCATTTTCCTTTATAATGGTAATCTATTATTTATATTATTTTTTTCCTACAGAAATAGTCCTACTAGGTTTCTATATAATGAATCAGCATTGATATTGAGATTTTCTGGCTTGTATTTGAAAGAGTAATCATAATTATTGAATTTACACATACCAGTGCATTAAACACTGACCTAGATCTTTCCTTGTATGCATCCAACTAAATGGCTCGTGATCACCTACAAGGATAAATTTATTTCCTAATGAATAAGAATGAAAATGATCATTTCTTTAAAGTCATAGAATAATTTATTTCGGTTTCATTTAAAGTTTTTGAAAGATTACCGACAGGCCAGTTAAATCCATTTTTGTCTTGACTGAGTAACGCCTTAATAGCGCAGTCAGATGTATCTGTTGTTTACTTGAATTATTAACTTAAGCTGGGACATTGTAAAGTAGGCTCTTGACAAAGATGGTCTTTTAGTATTTAAAAACTCTATTCTTGCCTTCTGGTCCAATTACGTTTTTCTCATTATTGTAACAAATTTGATATTGGCTTAGTTGTATTCGGGAAATTTTTAATAAAACGTATATTGTATGCTGCTAGTCATAAGAATTTTCTAATATTTTTCATAGTTTTTGGTTGAAGATAATCTTTTACGGCTTGTATTTTTTTATGGTATGGTTAAATTCCTTGTTGACTTACTGTATGTCCAAGAAATATTACTTCTTTTCGCAAAATTTAATTTTTTTCTGTAAGGAGTACCATATTTGCTTATCTTTACCAGTTGAAAAGTAATCTGTTTTGACGGTCGTGATCTACTAATTTTTTTGCGTAAATAATATTACTGTTCACCAACAATTCAAAATTTGATAAACCTCTCAATCTAAGATCCATTAGCCATTCGATAGTGGTAGGTGCATTTTTCAAGCCTTTGAACATTCGTCTGTATTGGTAATGTCAATGGGGTATTTCAGCACTCCCCTTACCCCTCTTATGATTATACACACGTACTCCTGCCAACATATTAACTCAGCACGTCACTTAAAAAATGGAAAGGAAGAAAAAAAAAATTTAAGTCAGAGTGCTTAGTGATGTTACTAAATTCACACATGCAAGGATTATAATGGTTTGTAGTTTCGTTACTTTTTAATATAACAAGTAAAAATGGCATTACAAATGAGTTTAACAAGATGAAAATACCTGTTTTACATATCCTAAACGGATCTTATAGCTTTTCATTTTTAAAAATCTGAGTCTTTATTTAAAATATTTAAACCTAGAACTTAAAGTATTCCACATTCAATCCAGTAATCTGCAGTAATCAGCATCTATGATGCTTTAAGTAAAGTAGAAGTAAATATAAACCTTTTGTATGGAAGATTATTGTACATGTGAAAATTTGGCGATGATGGAAGAAATATAGGCTACGAAGAACGTAAAAACGGTGTGTACCATTGAATAGTTAGTTTGCCACTTTTCTTGTCTACCCTTTTGCCTCTTCTTTTGTGAAACTGTTACCGTATGTAAGTTATAACAAGGTGGCAAGGTCCCTGTATGATAAACCAGGGCTTTACCAAGCCATTCTACCCTGACACCCGTATTGTAAATGCTGTTTTATGCTTTTCATGGTCAGCCGTGTAAATTTGTTAGAATCGACTAGCCAAAACAAAAACTGAAAAATATACGGATCTTTTCAACTGGTCCATGATACCAGCAATATCAGGCAATGGATATGCATTACAAATGCCTTTTTTTTTAAGGTCTCGTAAATCAATCACTACCGTCTATCTGGGATTTCCATGGCTATGAGATTTTTTAGGAACAATCCAGAGAGGTAAATCATACGGTGATGACAAAAGTTCAATTATTTTATCGTAAGGTTATTTTGCTACGCGTTTCTGTAAAACTTTTTTACGTATCGGTGGGTTATAATATTGCTTAGTGTTAATACGTATGTTATTAGCCGTAGGGACTTTATGTGCAACGAGATTAGTACAGGGTAAGGGGTCTCCCAATTGCAAGAAGGTTTCTGGGAATTTGGAAATCAGTCGACAAATTTGGTCTCATTCTTTTAAGTTTAAGTGACCGGTACGCATGAGTCCTTCTAAGATCATTTATTTTATCTTGTTTGTTTTTTGATAATTGGTCTTTTGTATTTACTACGAGTATCTGGGTCACATTCAAATGTAATTTAGTCGGAAAGTAGAATTTCTCTTATATCTATTTCAATTTTAACATTATTTTTATTAGTGCTTATCACCATAATATAACATTTACCTTTCTTATTTATTACTATTAATCCTCCTAAGCAGACGTCTTAACGTCCCTTACTGACTCATGGTAAGTATCCTTAAGTTTAATTGGTATTTGCTTAATTAATTCTTACTATTAAAAGTATTTGAGCCTTGGTCGTATATTTAGTTGACTTATAAGTACTTTTTTGTTCCTCATTAACGCAATGCTGTTATACACTAGAAGTATTTTTACGTTGCTCGATGGCATGAAGTTGGAGTTTATCTTGGTCGTTACATTAGTTATTTTCACTGTATATGCCCCTTTTATCAGCTTTATTATCAGTGGGCTTTATAAAGTTATCACCCCTCTCTAATAAAATTAATCTGTTATATTTATTTTGAAAGTGGATATCAGTTTTTATTTTTCTAAATTTTACGTATTAAAGTATATTTGATATTTTTGGTTGGCCTATGATGTATTCATCATAAAATTTTTGTCGGTCAATTTTATTTCTGGGACTACTCGCTTCTTTGGTCGTATTAAGAGTAGCAGCTTAAACTTGATTTTCCTGCATTTTTTTCTTAAGTTTTGTTACTTTATGTTTTTTCTGAAACCTTTACAATTGCTCTTTTTCTTTAAGATTTTTTAAAAAAGGAGTAGTGTCATTACGTCATCGTCTAATACAACAGCATGACGGTAATATGATGATGTGGATCATCGTTCTTTACAAAAGTTTCGACCTAATAGACCGCCATCTTTAATGAAAAAATCTTTAGGTATCTCATAAAAAATTGTAGGTTTTTCATAAATAGTTATATAAGTTTTTCTTAGTAAAAAATAAGTGTGGTGTAACTCCAGTAAGATTAATAATTTCACTAGGCTCTACACGTCAATATGGGAGCAGCTGATTTAACTAAATCAGGTTTGTGGTGGCACCACTATCGAACATAAGTGCGATAGAGTGATTTTTTCCTTCTAGGATTGACAACCTTACGCTTGTAGGATCGTTGTCTACGCCAAATCCCTAGCACGTACCGATGTGGACGGTTTTAATTTTGTAGCTATGTTCATTATATAGATCAGTGTATTGTCAGGCTTGAGATCCATACAAATAAATTTTTTTGGCACAGTCTGGACTTCTCTGGAATCTTGTTTGCTTACTCTATATATCTATGTATAATATCTTATTATAATCGTTCAAGCCGTACCTAAAGAGTATGGCAACTAACACTGTAAGACAAGAACTTAACATATTATATTGAAAAAGTAAATGGTTTCATATCAAAATAAAATAAAATTGTAACATGAGTTATGTTATGAATTCACTTTTTTTAATTTCATTTCCTTTCTTTGTGCATATGGTTAAAATGTGAATGAAAAAATGTAAATGTTATAGTTTCAAATTTTAAAAAAACTTAAAAACGAAATATAAAATTAAGTTAGAAAATTTGTTACATCTATTTATCTTCGAGATGTTTTACATCTAGGTTTGTGAATATTCAAAAATCGATAATAACAAAGGAAGATGGTCATTAAGTGCGTTATAGAAAAAATTTATTGCAATTATTTACAATAATAATCGTATGAAAAAAAAATTTAAGTTATATTAAATCACTGTAATCTAGTTATCACCATCATTAGTACGATTATTATTTGGGACATAACTGGCTGACCTAACCAGTATAACCAGCATGTCGACAACATTCTTCATTTGACGCTAGGACTATTTTCTCCTGTCAGCCCTGCTATCTCTGTTAGAATGATATCTGGGACTAATTAATTAATGATTAACAAAAAAAAAGTAATAATAAAAAAGCAAAGCAGCAGCAACACTAATAGTACAGGTAACGAAAATATACTTACGGCCAAACAAACAGCAGTGCTACCAAGAATAGTAGTTGTAGTTTTAGATGTAGTTGTAGCAGCAGTAGCTGTAGTGCAATAACATACGTTACTTGTTCATAACTGACTGTAGCTTGATCAGCAGCTGGAGTTTGGTGATTGGTAGCATGTCTTTTAATTGATCTACAGTGGCTAGCTTGAGCAGCAGCAGCACCAGGTTCAATTGTTCAACTAACGCTAGCCTCAGCAGCAGTAGCAGTACCAGGAGAAGCACTATGTTGAACTGGGCCATGATTAGTTTTTTGGCTAATTCCAAAATCTTGAAGTTAATTTTTTAACCCTCACGTCATTTTGAACCTCCCTTGCACAGTCATCTAGAAAATAATTATATTGCATAGCTTAAACCTAGTAAAACAAATTTAATAATTATTATTACCGCGAAAAAATTTGTCAATTTCTTGGATTGAGTCCATTTAAAAAGAAAAGTATTAAAATTCACGTTTTTTATAGGTTACTTTAAAGAAATTGACAACTACAAATAATCAAATTGTATTCTGGTAAACAACTGAAAGTGAAAACCTTCCTTACTGAGACCATACTAAAGGTTTATTTTAGAATCCATATACTCCATTAAGATATTTGACTTGTTAAACCAGAATTTGTCAGAGGTCTAACTTTTCAAAGATGGCAAAAGTTTCTTCGACTAGCTTATCTTTAGAGAATCGGTCACAGACGATGAGGACGAGGATCTTAAAGTTATCCTCTGAGCAGTTGACATCGATAACCCAAATTTTAATATAAACTTGTAAGCTTATGCAGTAAAGATAGAACCAACATAGTAAACGAAATTAAAGCAGTCGCATACGATGATAAGTGCCAGCAAATTGGATTGTTTGGCTTCTATCAAGCAGATTTCAGCGTGGTCGGAGGACAGAGGCAACGGTTGCTGTTGCAACGGCTTAACACATACCTTTTAGTACGATGACTTTACTGCAGGATTCAAGATAGCTGAATGACCAGAGATTTTTCTTTTAATGGGGCTCGTAGTTTCAATCATATCAATATGATGATGATCTGCGCTGTGTCACCCAGATCTTTTTACCATTGCAAATAAACATGTCAGCATTGTAGACTTGACACGTAAAAATGCTGGTTACAAGCGTAAAGGTTACGTTTCCGCGCAAAAGAGAAGCACACTATAGCCTGATATTCCGTAATCTGACATCCTTATCGTATTGAACGAATAACATTGACAACTTATGTACTGATATGATGCCTGAAACGATAGCGCTTATTCAGTAGGATGACATCTGGAATAGTTTTATATGATGCCCCTGTTCAGCATGGAATTTTATAAAATTATATTCGATACATAATATTGTTTCAACATGAGAGTGAGGGCTGAATAGTTTTACTCAAGCTCGAAAAATTGAATGTGTTGATGAATATCAGCTTTAGCATATCTTTGAGTTGCAATTATCCTATCTCTTAAAATGATTACGTGACTGAAACCTTTTGAATTGTTATATAATTTGTTCACTCTTATTACTATATGTAATTGAAATTTTTTTTAAATTTATCTTGATTTAAATTCTTAAGTAAAGTATTAACACGAACAATAATTAAAATACCACTCAAATAACTGTGCTTTAAAAAATAAAATTTGTCATTGGATGGATATTTATTATAACGAAGCAAAATAGAGTAATGTACGTTGTATGGACTTTAATTTTTTTTTTTTGATACCTAAAGCATTTAAAAAATAGCCTTATCTAACAGAAAAATAGTTGAAAGTAATAAACAAAACTAATAAAAAAAGTGTCAATAGAACTCATTAATCAAAACACAATGTACACGAGAATAATTTTTTTTTAATTATTTTTTTCAAATCATGTTAAACGATTTTCAGCTCATTTAAGTACCACACTACTGTGGCAAAATTATCTTGGGGCTTAGATGGAACTAAAATACTTCTCTATTATGTTAGGACTTTAATGAAGAATCAGTCATGCTTAATTCTCCCTGGTTTTACAGAGACGTTTGTCTAACGCCCAATTAAAAAGCCAGACTGTTAGTGAGGGCCCTGAGGTCACAAAACTGCTTGCCAAACTTATGCAGAAAGATGGATTTTGTGAGGAAATAACAGAAAGATCTGTTATATGTTGAGAGTGCCCATAGCTTGTATCAGGAAAAAAATACACTGTAGTAAGTAAAAGAAACGTGAGATTTGTATGTACAAAAATTATACTTGTAACGTGTTGATAAAGTATATTTATATGTAATTTAACCTGTGCGATTCTTCATTTTCTTGCAGTATTGAATAAAAGTGTTTAAGGGGGCTTTAGCGGGTGGGGTTAAGAGGTCGAAGGAAGTTTAATTGATAAATAAGAACTTACTAAATCTAGCGGTGTCTTTATTTATCTGTCTAACCGTGGAAAATTCCGAGATATTTGGTCTCAAAGTTCGAACATTATACACAACCTCTCATGGTGCAACATAAAAATATCTTAATTTTCTAGCCATAATGTAGGAGTTATATACCAGGATAGTAACTGTTTCAGAAAAAAAAATTTCACCTTGCTGGTACCTTGCAAAATATAAGAAACCCTGAAAGAATTCAAGATATTTTGTGAAGTATTTATTAAGTCCAAGTATTCATCAAGTCCATGTATTCTCCATCTATTAACATACAGTTTTTACAGTTACACGCATACATACATGATAGTGCTCGCACATATACTTGCAGCAGTGATACTAACTAACACCATTTTTTTTTGGTTAGTACCAGTGCTTGCTGGAGCCCCCTTAAATGAGACTTTTTTTGCGTATTTTTCTTATGATACTATCTTTAATGATTTTGTCGTATCTTTTATTTGTTGCGTGCTACTTTGACAATTCTACCGTTTCATCGTAGTCATTTTTTCGTAACGACGTTGACGATAATCTATGTATAAAAGAATGAAAAGCACTCACTTGAACTTTGACGAACTGTTTTATATTATGCAGGACTAGAGTGACAGTGAATGGTGGCTTTCTATTCCACCAAAGTCTTAATGTCGCATTGGACACGATACGTGAATAATATTTTTAATTATATTGTACATTGATAACAACGAATATATAATATGTATACGTATGAGAAATAGACTCAAGGCGCCATCTCTGGCCAACTACAGTTGTAAGATATTTGCGACCGCTTGGCGCTCGAACGCGGACACAAGGCAAATCTCGTCTGTCCGTCGAAGCATGTGGTCATGCATGCAAGCAGCCGTTTGTCGTTGGCTGTGATGTGTATCGTTCTTATAAGTATATTCTTCTTTTACTAAATATTATTAACTACAACAAAGTGTTCTTGCTCATTCCATGATCCACGGAGTAAATCCCTCACTATATTAACACGGTAGCACAGATCCATCGTTACGTGTGATTAAAGTGTTAATCCAACACTGAAAATCAAGAAAAAGTTCTTGTGAAAGTGTACCGTTGTTATTCACATGTTCAGTTCAAGTTTTAAGAATTGAGGGGGCTAAATACAAGCGATCACAGATAACAAAAGTGTCAATCCAACACTGAGAAGTTTAAGAAAAATTTCGGTAAATATGATCAAAGACATACTGGTGCTGAAAAAGTACATTTTCAAGGAGACAGTAGAATCGAAAAATCAAGAAGATTTAAAAGAGGAAATGAGCAATTCTAAAATGGTGGAAACTTTTATACCTGTGTTTGATGGCCAAAGTTATGCAAATTGCAAGAAAAGAATAACAATGTTTTTAAAGTTAAAAAAATGTGCAACAGTGATAGAAAGAAAAAAAGTATCGATGGTCAAAGAAGACGAATGGGCCGAGAACGACTGGAAGGGCACGAATTATATTAACAGTGCTATTTCGAATAAGCAGCTGGGATTTGTCAGTAATTTGAACACAGCATTCAAGATTATCAAAAAGTTTGAAACTATGTATTTAAAGGTGTATGTATTTAAATCAACAGCTTTGCAGATTGTATACCAGAATAAGCTGGAGAAAATCAGGTTAAAGGATGTTCCAGAAGTGCTAGTGAAATCGTAAAATCGAATGCTTTCGTGCCGGAACCAAAAGGTCACGAGAAACAAAAAAGAAGACAAGAAAGAGCCTTTTTTAGCTGTGGTGATATTGGAGATTTCAAGAAAGATTGCCCGAATGTAAACAATGTTGGCTATGGAGGCCTAGCCCAGAGGCGTGGACACTAACAATGTCGTGGAAACAACACGGAACGAGGAGCATCAAGAGGCAGAGGCTACTTGTCGCAACAAGAAATGTGGCAGCAAGGCAACAGCTCGTTCAGCGCTTTCTCTGCAAAGATCGTTGAGTCTACTGCGATGCATAGCGAAACGCAAGGTAAACGTATTGACTGAATTTTGGATAGCGCTTGTACTGATCAAGTAGTAGATCAAGATGATGTTTTTGTAAATTTTATTGAATTAAATAATCTGGTTAACGTGAATGTAAGAGATGGTATAAGTTTAAAAGCAACTGAAATAGGAAAAAATTTTGAGTTATTTGAAAGTGTACGATAAATTAGTGAGAATTTAAATGTCTAATATGTACTATGTGAAAGAAATAAAAAAAAATTTATTAAGTTTATCGAAAGTTACGGATAGAAATAAAATTATTGCTCAAAATAATACGGTGAAAAGTTTATAACAGTAAGGGTGCACTTTTAGCTATCGCGTATAAAACAGATAAATTGTACAGAATGCAAAGTGAAATTCAAAATAAATATAAGATTATCATTATTACTATGAGTACCAAAAATAATAATAAAAAAACTTTAAAGGAAAAGTAGCATCGTATCTTGGGGCACGTAAATTTTAAATATTTGAATGTTTTACGTAAAAATGATCTAGTGAAAGGTCTGCCAAAAGAAATTGAGAGTGACTATATGAAATGCGCTAGTTGTATGGAAAATAAAAGGCACAATTAAACATCTAGAAATAATAGACAAAAGGCAAAGGAAATTTCAGATATAGTACATACTGGTCAGAATGGGCCTCATAATACTTCTGGATTAAATGAAGAAAAGTATTTTTAACTTTTATTGACGACTGTAGCAAAAGAGCCAGAGTACATTTAATTAAATCGAAAGATCAAGTCTGTGATTGTTTTGTGTCATATATGAATGAAGTTGAAAATATTACTGGAAAAAGAATTGAAAAAGTAAATGTGTGTTATCAGTAAGGAATATATAAAAAAAATTATAATCTAGTAAAAGAAAAAGGAATAAGTCAAGATGCATGTCCACCATATGTGCACAAATTAAATGGTATTGCCTAAGAATATAATAAAAGCATTATGGACATTGCTAGATGTTCGTTATCTGAAGCTAAAATAAATAGTAGACTTTTGCCAGAAGTTGTATGCGAGGCAGCATATTTAAAGAACATTACACTTGCAAATACTGCTGATTTAAAAACTCCTTATAAGTAGTTCTTTGGTATGAAACCTAATGTTAAGTATTTAAAAATGTATAAAAATAGGGTATTTGAACGTGTGCCAAAACGAAGAATGTGGTCAAAATGGGATAGAAAGGCAGATTTAGGAATTCTTGTAGGTTCTGAAAACGTAGGATATCAAAGTTTAATTAATAATAGAGTTATCACAGCAAAATATGCGGATATCATTGAAAAAGATAAATATTGTATTGGATTAGGAGATAATGAAAGAACAAATAAAAATGAAACTGTAGATGACCCATCCGAGTCAAGCGACTTGAAAATGCTGAGTATGAAAATGACAATGATATTACTGAAAAAGGAAATGAATGTCAAAATAAAAAAAAACTAATGTTAACAGAAGACCGAAAAGAAATGTAAAGCATCCAGATAGATATGATGACGACCATGTACATAAAACGATTCATGTTAATTATTGTAGCACAGAAAATCCTGAAAGTTTTGATGAAGCTGTAGGAAGTTTTGAATCTGACAATTGGTAAAATGCGATGAAAAAGAAACTGAATGTTTAAATAAGAATGAGACTTGGGTATTGGTAGACAAGCCAAAAGATAAGAAAGTCTTAGATGTGAAATAGGCTTATTAAAAAAAAAAAGAAAACAAATTAAAAGCTATGTTAGTAGTAAGAGGGTTTTAACAAAAAGAAATTATTGAAGATATTTGTTCTCCTGTAGCTTAGATGCAAACTTTGAAAATTCTGTTATCGTGTTGCTGCCAAGATGGCTTCATTACTAATCAGATGGAAGTTGAAACTGCATTTTTAAATGGGAAAGTCAGATCAGAGGTATATGCCAAACAACCTCAAGGTTTTGACATGAATTCTAAGTAAGTATGTTAATTGCAAAAAGCATTGTATGCTTTGAGAGAAAATTCTTGAGCTTGGCTTGAAAGCTTTGATGAATTTATAAAAAAATTAGGATTCAAAAATAGTAAAATAGACAATTGTTTATATTCTTTCAGCTATGAAAAAGATTAAGATTACATTATTTTTTTTTTAATGATCTATAAATTTGTTGTAAAAGTCAAAGGACTATTGATGTGATTAAGGAAAAATTGTCAAAAAGATTTAGCATGCAAGATTTGGAAAAAATAAGGAGTTACTTGGGAATAAATAATAATTATAATGTAAAGGAAAATGTAATGCTTTTGAGTCTAACAAGTAATATTAAATATTTGGCAAATAGCTAAAAACTCGAAAATGCTAAATTATATGATACACTAATGGAAACAAATTTAAAGCTAGAACAAACAAAAGAAATTAGCGATGATTAAAAGTATAGAAATTAGATTGGCAAACTTTTGCATATTAGTTTAGGCACAAGACCTGATATAAGTTATAGCGTTTATTATTTAAGTCAATTTTAAAATTGTTATAGTGAAACACATTTGAAGAATGCGATAAGGATTTTAAATTCGTGTACCTAACAAGAGATTTACATTTAATTTAGGAGCCTTCAGCATTGCAAAATTTAAAAATTTTACAAAAAAATTCGAAATATATTGAGGTGCATTATCATGATATTCATGAAAGTAACTTAAAAGTAATCATTGATATTGTAAAAATAGAATCAGAAAGTAATATTGCAAATATTTTCACGAAGTCTCTTGAAAGGTTAAAATTTAAAAAACTTAGAAGTATGTTAAATTTGGTATAAATGTAAGGAGGCGTGTTAAGTAAATTTTATATTTATACCAACGAATATAAATGTATACATATAAGGAATGAACTCGTGTCACCATCTCTGGCAAAATACTGTTGTACGATATTTGCGGACGCTTGGCGCTCGAATGCGGGTGCAAGGCAGATCTCACCTGTCCGTTGAAGCATGCGGTCATGCATTCAAGCAGCCGTTTGTCGTTATTTGTATCACTGTATTGTATATCGTTTTTATAAGAACATTCTCCAATTATTTAATAATATTAACTATTACAAGGTGTGTTTGTTTATTTCTTGATCTACGAAATAAATCTCTCACTATATTAACAAATATCCTCTGCGTTTGAAGAGGGACGGCGAAAAAATTTAGGTGGTTTCTTAATATGTTAATATCGTCAAAATTGATATGAAATAAAGACGAATTTGTATATGAAATTCACGAAAAATTCAGTTACTGAAACTCTAGTGCCTAATGATTAAAAAAAGTTTATTCAAGTTAAAATAAGAGCTTTTCATTTCTTATACATATATTGTTGTCGATATCTATACAAAAAGATCACTACGACAAAGAGGTAAAATTATTTAAATGCCTAGCAACAGATGATGGATACGATTAAACTATTATAAATTGTCTAATCAATAATATACGCAAAAAACTCTTACTTGAACTGTTCTTATAATACTGCTGGAAACCAAAAAATTCCATGTATTAAATTATATTTTCGTTGTTTGAGAAGAAATTGGTCAATTATTAAAAAACAGCAAAGTAAATTTAACTCAAGTCAATAAACTTTAAACCGTTTTAGTTCATGATTAAAAAATCTGGCATTTTAAAAAAAAGTGGGGTAAATTTTATTCTATGCTTAGATTTCGACACTATGTACAAAGGACAAATAAGGCACACCCTGTCTACATGTATTGAAAAACATATAAAATCTATTTACAATAACAAGGACTCGACTGGCACCAGTGAACATAGTAGCTCCTATGTACACTTTCTAGATATGAATAATATAAAACTGTTACGTAGCGGATCCAAAAGCCAGAAATTTATTTTATTAAAAGCCATAGAAATACTTAATGCACAGAGTCAAAACATATTTTTACCTGAAGATCAAATTAATTTTTCTCTTTTACCAAAAGCATATAATATTGTCAGAAGGTATATTATAATTAACGATATTAATATTTACATTTTTCATCTTCCTGTTTGCTAGAAATAATTTATCAATATTTGCCTTGTCAATTTTCCATGTATACATTTTCTATTATATAGCTTATGTATTTAGTGTACATCAAACCTTTGACGATTCCATAACTAATAAAACAACTGTCAGTCTTACTTAAAGTAAGAAATAAATTGTCAAACCACAGATTTATTTTTTAATTATTTTTAATAAACCCAGTTTTAAACAACATTTTTATTTTTGGAAAATTAAAAACCATTTCTGTTTAATTATGCACATATTACATTCTTTTATGATAAACATCAACTAGTTTAAATAATGAAAATTTCAACATAAGAAATAGTAGTCTTCATTACTAGCAATACTGTGGAAAATAGAAATCCCTTACTTTATTATGCTGACATTCTTTTATACATGCATATTCATCCATACGTACATGTGTTATGTCTCAAGGTTTTACATTTTTGTTTTTATCCTTTAAAGTAAACTTTTTTTATTAGAACACAATAAAAAAAAATCATACGCTGCGATAAGGTAATAGTACAACATCTAATAATAGTATGAGACACTTAAAAGTGCGTTTACAAGGTACAGTATCATTTCACCTTAATCAGGTTGGAAAGAAAAAAAAAAAAAAACAAAGAATCCAGAACAAATAAATTGTACATAAAGTTTTTAGCTTACGGTGAAAAATCGAATAACTTTAGTGTCTGTGTATTTGTACATTATGATGACGATCAATGCATAAGCAATAAGTACTTGATTAGCAGTGTAAATTATACTTTTGTAAGTAAAAAAAAAAAAACAGATTTTGGTACTTCTATTAATACTATTCGCTCCGAGCCAATGCAGAGGTTGCGCCCCCTCTAGCCAAAATCAGGCAACATTTCTTGCATGTAAACAAACGGTTTAGAACATATATACATACGTACAGCTGCTTGTGATTGGCACTTGGCAAGCTAGAGAGAGAACGACGATCCTCTCCTGCTGTCTTATTCAGCCAATCACAAGCAGCTATACGTGTGTATGTATGTTCTAAACCGTTTGCTTACATGCAAGAAATGTTGCCTGATTTTGGCTAGAGGGGGCGCAACCTCTGTATCGGCTTGGAGCGAATATCAAAAACTTAATTTTGATCGGTCAAAGACTTAAAAAAGTCCTAAAAAATTGCTAAGCAGACATCTTCATTCTATACGTATCTAGAACATGCACAGGCCACGAACAATAATTAAAATACCACTCAAATAACTGTGCTTTAAAAAATAAAATTTGTCATTGGATGGATATTTATTATAACGAAGCAAAATAGAGTAATGTACGTTGTATGGACTTTAATTTTTTTTTTTTGATACCTAAAGCATTTGAAAAAAAGGACTGCACATAAAAAAGAATATGAGACTAAATTCTGCGAGAAAGTGCTTTTTCGGAACCAACAATTTTCTTATTATTTACTTAGCAGTGACAACATAATACATATATTTTTGTCAACAAATCAATTGAAATCATATTATTTATTTTAATATAACTTTTCATACATACCTGTTGGAATGACACATCTTTTTTTTAATATTAGTATTTTAAATAATTGTCGCTATTTATTTCAATAATTTTATATCTTTGTAGGCTTTCTTTCAGTATTTTTGGTATGAAAGTATTTCTGGCTCTTACATTAATACCATCATGCAAACTTGTTTGCTGTAAATTATACCCACTCTGTTCTCTCTGCCAACGCGTATGAATGGATATGCCCGCTCTTACTAAGAAAAAAAAATTACGCTAATACATGATACACAGAAGTTAAAAGTGGTAAATCATTGGTCACGGCTCACTGTATGCATGTAGCTCAGAGATCATAGATATATTAATTAGCAAGATAGTGCGTCAGTAATGAGTGATGCATTTGGTACTTAAATAGTATATGCAGCTTTTCCAAGAACATGGTGTATCAGCTTTTGAGAGCAAATAAATTCTTCCTGTACTTACTTGTGAGGTACTAAGTAAAAAATGGGTAAGACAACCTTGAGGTACGCTTTCAGTTAAAATAGAGAAGACATTTAAAAAAAAAAAAAATCGCATTACTCGATGCACCTGTTCTTAAGAACAAAAAATATTTTGCGCGTACAGTATTCGCCTAAATTAGAAGTGATAAATCATTAGTAATGGCTTATGCATGCATGTAGATAGTAAATTATAGCTTTATTCATTGGCAAAATACTGCTTAAAGAATTAGCGAGAAAGCGTTAAGCAATTTAGAGGGATACACAATCTGCTTTCAGTAATAGAATAGTAAACATGTTCTATCTAACATCATGAGTTTCTGAATATGCCTGCTCTTCGGATTAAGAAAAATTACGCTGATATATTATATGCCTAAAAATAAAGCGAAAAAGCCATTAGCCCCAGTTTATGCGCTAATGTAAATGATAATTAGATAACAAGGCCTCCCTGCCCCCGATGTTACTACCCAAGTGGTCCTCATCGCTTACCACATAATAGCTGAATCTTCCTGACCATCAAGCGGCGTAATGCTCATTACTTACTACCACTTCTTTCACCCCATTCACAACCTGATAGTAGTACAGTTTAAGTTTCTTTTCTCATCTCCCAAGCTATCCACTTATTGCACCATTGGCCTCTCCTCCCATCACCATAACAGGGGTAGAGCTAGGGGGCAATACCAGAACTGACACAGTTTGCCTACTGTGAGCTTGTACTATACATTTTTCTATACCTATTTGCAGAGGTTGTCATTAATACTTTTATTGGATTATTATTTAAGTGTACAACTTCCTCATATGTGCAAAGTGAACAAGACTGTCAATACTTTTTTTCCATGTACATAACCAATACTTGACTCATGTCTTCTACCTAGGTTATTGCTTATAACACATAGTTTTTAGGATTCTATTAGAAACAGTGAAGATTTGATAAGGAGTGTGTTGCTAAATTTCACACATAAAAAGCTCGTTACTGGTTTTTTAATAAAGCTTAGAGAAACATACTATTTTCATCATGCTTTATAAACAAAATTAAGTGTTTTCATAACAACCAAAATTAATCGATAAAATCCAGCAAGGTATGTAATCAGTATATGTAACTAAGTTACTACGTGTTCCTTAATCAAGTCGTGTGGGAGCGCGATGAGGTAAGTTTGAGAAAGCAGACGAAGCCTCAGTGACCGAGCTACTATTTACTTCAAATTGGCATACTCGAATTTTCAAACACTGAAATATAAGTATTTTTGCCAGTATGCCTAATGTATTTTGGTTTAATTAAGTCTCTTTAATCCTAGTCCACAACTTTACCAAAAAATATAGGTCAAAAAGTCGTTAGAACAACAAAAACAAGACATGTGTATATCAAACTGGCCAAAACAAGATTTGTTCAGGCTCAGTGTCCGAGAAATGGTCTTATCGTTGAGAACGCTGCAAGCCAAATTTTTCCTGTGTATAGTTGGAATAGGCGTGTTCTTAAAATCAAGCAGAGCTGCCAACAGTGTGATATTTGCTACAGGTACTTTCTAATTCCACAAATTCACAGTAGATGATAGCATGCGATGTTGGGAGTTTTCAGTGGCTAAGGTGGTAGAGCGCTTGCTTCCCGCCTGGAGGGCTCGGGTTCGAGACTCCATTCCGTCACTTCCTCCCGGGTAACTAGGTGGTGTTTTTAATATGAACTAATCACTAGGATATCATATAAATAGGCTACTGATATATAGCATTTCACCGTGGCATGCAGATATACAGTTTATAGGAAGACGCAACGATGCCTCAGAAGAGGGAGGTGGTGAATACGACTTTCTCATAGTAAAATCATCCCCTAAATGATAAATAATACAAATAATGCTATTTATGTGGCAAATCGAGGTCAAATGTATATGTGCGCACTTATCAGCATGTAAAATATACCCAGCCATTTAAACAACGACTGACAAGATGAGGTGTTGGTAAGGTAGGACACCAGCCGTGGAAAAATTTTGACAACGTGAAAAATGTAAATATCAAGAATACTTCAATATCTTATTTATCTTAACCCTGAATTTTGTGTGCCTTAAATGCAAACACATTTATTTCAGTATTTAAATTAAAATTCGATATAAGTTAATTACTAGTAAAAAATTTTATTATTTTTTTAGTATACTTTTTTTGGCAATCATCTGCTGCACAAGTAAAACTTAACACTTGGGTACCTAAGTACCAACATACCACTGATTTTGTTAGCATGTTTATCTTAAATATCTTTTATTTGTTGTAACTCTTTTCATGCTGAGCTTGTTGCTTTTAATTTGCAGTGAAAGTGCATGTTGATAAGTAATAACTTTTTTTTGACCGCTCTATATGAAGTGAACTGAGTGTGGAAAAAGGAGGCGTCAGATAAGCCGAGCCAATTATATTAAATTACAGATCAGGATATGAAAAGATTTAACAGAAACACTCATCATCTCAAAAAGAAATGAGCAAAACTTTAATAAATATAGGCAACATAATAAGTTTAGCAAGTCTTTCGGACTCTAGCATACCTATGAATTACGTAAGTACTGCAAATATACTGTTGTAGTAAGTAAAGCAAGGCACATCTGCCGAGCTAACTGTGTGTTATCTAAAATTATAATATTGATAAGCTGCCTCGCAAGGTAGATAAGCAAAGGTAAAATATTTGTATAAACAGTATAAGTGACATGTGTAATAGAAGTCAGATAAAATTAATGATATGATATAGTGTAAGAGCAAAACATGAAGGTAGATTAACAGGTTATTGTTAGTCTCCACAAGGAAACGTTATCATCAATTAATTTATTTAAGGCTAAGGATTTCTTAAACTAAAGAAGATCACGTATTTTCGAATGATAAAGGTAAGCACGGGAATTTAGCCCTTAAATCAAAGTGTAACTATAAGTATCATAATAGTGTTTCGCTAGCAAAAGTTTTGAATACTACAGTTCAACTAAGACTTCATAAAATAAATCACTATGTATAATTAAAACAAGTCTTCTAAACGTACATAATGCTTTAAGAAGCATCACCCTTTTTTGTCTAAAAACTTAACAAACTGTTTTATTTATCCTTTTTTAATACGTAAAGAAGGCAGAAGAATTTTACTCAGCTCAGCCAATGGCTGCTTTGTGACATTCTTTAAACAAGGCTTACAAGATGTTCTACGTATTCCTCCCGTTTTAGCGTAATGGTTTTGTTAATGACAGATATCCTATTTACACAAGAAACACGGATACTTCGTAAATCCTGACTGCTGGCCCACAATCATTGATAAAATTTTCAAATATCCACAAATTAACCATTTCTACTCCTTATAATTAAGATATTCTAATAATATTTCTATGTATGTATATTTTTCTTATAATACAGTAGAGTTAGCAACGATAATTAAAGTGAGTTTATTAGTATTGTTCAATAAGCCACCCTTAAGACTCCTAGTAGAGGAATCTATGAATAACCACCATGAACCTTATAAGTGACTGGTCTTAGTTTATTTATCAATCCTACTACATCGTGACAACATACTACATTAGTGTCTTGAGTAAAAAAATTCCTGTACTCCTCATCTCTATTGCAATAAAACGTCACTTTGCTTAAATGGGTCAACGTATTCCTTGATCTTTAATCTAAGGCCAGTAATTAAGCTGATTCTTTGTATAATCCTTATTGACTTACTTAATTATTAAGTTCTTCTTGAAAACATTTTTTTACCTTTTTCTCAGATTCTTGGTTTAAAAGATAAACATAGGTTTCAGAATTTTTTGCTTCTCTTTCTTTTGCCTTTTTTTTTTTTTTTTTTAAATTTTCATCTTCTTTTTATTTGCTTGATATATCGCTGTCTATTTTATCCTACATTTTGTCATGACAATTCGTGTTCTTGGAATTCTCCGTAATATTAAACTCTTCTAAGTTAAAAACAAGCTTCTCTCTTGTGGAGCTGCTACTGTTTTTCCCTGATGCTAGAAAGGCTCCCGTAACCGTTAAATTATGGGGATATACTGTAAGCTCAGTTTTAAATAATTAATTGATTCACTGGCTTCGTTACAATAATGGAAAAGAAGGCAAATCGTCCACTCATCGAAAACATCAGTATCTTACAGATAAGAGGACAGTTGAACGCACTATTCAGGTCTAAGTGATTGGCTGTCAACTACCACTATGTATTAAAACTTTCATTGACATCAGAGAAAAATAGTGACTGTCATACAATAGTGATCCATCCTCCTTTGACAAGAGGAAAAGAAGAAATAAATAGCGACGAAAGAAAAGATAAAGAACAAGAAGAAGAAAAGAAGAAAAAAAAGCAAAAAAAGTAGATGGAAAAGAAAAAGAAAATTCTAAAGCGAGCTCATACCATACAACTGAAGATCTAAATAAAAAGTAAGAAAATATTTTCAAGAAATACTTAATAATTAAATTAGGAACTTAGGATTATCTAAAGAATTAGCTGAATTCCTGTTCTCAGATTACAGATCAAGATATACGTTGACTCATGTAACCAAAGTGACGTTTTATTGCATTAGAAAAGAAGAGTACAGGAGTTTCTTTCTTAATACTCTATTCTGAATTATTTCTACAATGCAGTTGAGTTAATTAATAAACTAATACCAGCCACTTATAAAGCTGATAAGTAGTGGTAACTCATAGATTCCTCTTCAAGAATTCGCAAGGGTAGCTTATTGTAAAATACCATAAAATTTGCTCTTTTTCCAGTTGCTCTGATATTGTATTAAAAGAAGAATATACAAACATAGCAATAGTACTGAAGAAACCTAATTATAAAGAGCAGAAATGGTAAATTTACGAGGATTTAAAAACTTTTTCTGTGATTGTTGGTCAGCAGTCAGGACTTACGAAGTATGCCTGTTTTTTAAGTGAATGGGATAGCTGAGATTGACAAAACGATTACGCTCAACAAGAATGGACACCTGAAACATGTTTACAGCCTGGTTCAAAGAATGTTATAAAGCAGTTATTAGTTGAGCAGAGTTCATTTCTTCTACCATTTTTACATATTAAATTGAAATTGATGAGACAGTTTGTTACGGCTCTAGATACAAAGGATAATAATGCTTTGGATATATTAAGCGTACTTTCCTTAAACTGTCAGATGCTAAAGTCCAATAAGGTGATAGATTCCAGACCTGTTCATTTTTTAAAGATAAAGTTTTTGTGACTACAATGACCGCTCCTCAAAAAACAGCATGGGTTGTTTTTAAAGCTGTCGTAAAAAATTGCCTTAGAAGCACTAAGAGTAAACAATATTAAAAAACTGTGAAGAACATGACATCAAGTTTCCGAGAATTAGGATGTCTCATGAATCTCAAATTACATTTCCTCGACTTTTTCGTGGACTCTTTTCCAGAAAATCTTGGAGATTTTAAAGAAAAGCAAGGAAGATAATTTTATTAGAACATTAACACGATGAAGAGACGTTATCAAGGATGGTGGGATATTAATTTGATGGCTGACTTTAACTGGACATTCAAAAGGGAAACAAATGAAAAGAAAAGTCAAGAACGTAAAAAAAATCCCCTACTCAGATCCTTTGAGAATAAAAAGAAACGTAAAAAATCTAAAAGTTACATGAACTTAGTCGAGGCTTTAGCCTACAGCCTGTTGGGGCAGTTGGGTCATCGGAATTTATTTTTTTTTTTTTTTCAAGTCGTTTGGTCAAAATACTTGAAGTCTGTGCTTTTTTTACATCAAAAAAACAGATAATAATGATTCTTGCACATTAAGCATTTAAACATCAATATTTAAGGTGTTTCAGACTAATTTTCTAAAGTATCTTACTTTAAACAGCGATTTACTCAAAATTTCCCAGTGGAACCCCTCATTTGACTTCAGATTTAGATTTATCACCAAATAATGCGTACAAAAACATGTTTCCCATGCCGAATTTAAAAATTTTTTTTTTTTTGTGGGCCTGTGTTATCAATATATATTACCCATGAAATTTTGCTATTTATTATGTTACTACTTTTTTGTGCTCATATTTGACAAGATCTTATAATTAAGATAAACCCAGTAAAAAAAGGACAATCCTCTAGTCCTTCCTTTTGTTGTGCAAAAGGTACTTACGATGACCATGTCATGATCCTGGAGAAGCCGTATTAAATGTCTAAATATTGACCCCACGATTCTTAATAAAATCAATGTACAGTTAAGATTAGCTTTACTTATATAAATACTTTAAAAAAATAGATTTACGTTGCCTAGAGCTTGACTCAGAGCTTCTTTTTACCAAAATCGTGCAACTGTGAGATATGACAACAAAGTTTTCACGGGTACCTTTTATCAACTGATTATGTTTCTTGGTTTTTATTGAATTTTTAGCTTCATTTGATACATATTTCTTAATCATAAGCCCTTCCAATCAATACTTTTTTAAAATAATTTTACAAATTTTTAATATAGGATTAAGGTCGATATGCTTTTGATTTTACATGCTATCGGTCATTCAAGGCCGTTTCTGTCCACACAAAAATTAATAAAAGCTTTTAAATTCTATGTAATCAGCGCACTTAAAATCATAACTTGGTTTGTTCGAGGCTTAACCCTAAACTTTTTTTAATAGTCAGGAAGATTATTTACTAATTGTCTTATGAAAGCTTTAATAAAAACTTCTTTTTAATGGTGTTATTGGGTATCTTGACAAATAACTAACAACAAATTAAATACATTATTCCTTTACAGATATAATAACCATCATTATTTTATTGTAGAATCATTTTATTATTTACTTCTTAAGGTCTGGAGTTCATGTTTCATGTTTATGCTTTAATACTTCATCGAGTTTTCAGCTGGTTTCACTCTGCAAAAACAACAAATTAGTTCAGAAGATGTAAATTAAACTTAAAAGTAGTATTAAGAAAGGAGAACCTGCTTACAACATGAATGATACTCAGAGCCTCTTCATACCTCGAACATGTGCTTCCTGATTTTACCACTCAAGCCTCTGCAGATGAATCCTCTTAATACATTCAGTATGTCTTTTATCTTTCCGATTTTGCTCATTTAATCTAATCAACAATGATTTTTTGTCAAAATTCTCCGTTAGACAAGATCATGTCATCGACAAACCCTAAAATACTGAAATAAGCTTTATGCTCGTAATTCAATATTACAAGATAAACTTAAATTGCACGTTGAAACGGCAATAGAATAGGTGACCTGCTTTTTTGAGAAGTGAGCTTTAACTTAAGTCTGTACAGGAATACAAATTAACAAACTCGACCAACAAAGCCCTTGCACAGGCACGATATGAATGAGTTAGCTATTGAATTATTTATCTTTAAGGAAGTTCAAAATTTCATTACGGCAAGTTTTCTGATAACATACTTTTGTATAGGTAACAATTTCGTTAGGAGGAAGAATAGTTTTAAGATTTTCTTAACCCATTGTCTTGTAATACACTAGAAATAAAAAGATATGTAAAAATTACTGTTTGGATTTAATTTAATTTTTTTTTTTTAAAACAGCTTAAATGTGATACAGACTTATAGGATAGTATCTGATTCGTTTAATAAATAATTAATCCTTATAACCAATGTTATTGAGCTAGAGGATAAGCCCTTACAGTGCCTGGATTTAGTCTGCTGAACATCGTTTAAGGAATGCGTTTGTGACTTAAATTCTAAACTTCATACTCTCATTTTGTTCCTAACTGTTTTAAATTAACTAATCAAATATGTTTTAACATTAATCTCATTATTCGTTTGAACTGGACTGTAGCTGTAAACTAACGCAAAAAAAGTATTTTACTGTACTTTTTGTGTCTCATTTGTCTTATACAATGCTGAACCTTTGCATTTTAAGTAAACTTTTTTATTGAAGAAGTAACTGGTATGATTAAAAAAACTGCAAAGTTAAGTACCTTAAAATGCCCCAATAAAATGAATTGTGCGATGCTTTTTTCTAATATTAATCTAATTATTAAATGACTTTTAATCTTTTATAATTTGGCTTGCCACTGTAAGCTTACATTTACTCAAAAAAATGTTTATTTTCTTACTATACTAAATGTAAGGAAAAGTTAAGCCTGTTAATACACAGTGCAACCATGTGAAGTCTGATACTAGATTTTTTTTGTAAGAGAAAGTTTAAGATAACAAACATATTTTCTAAAAAATGTAATCTAATTCTTTGTAGTTCATAGATTTAGGCTGTTGTTATTGATGCTTGCAAGTAAAACCACAAAGATGAGAGTAAAAAACTTTTTTTTTTAATTTAACCCAAAAACTACTTGCTTTAGTCTCTGACCTCCAAAGTTTAGTACGTGACATACTTACAACTCTGAAACTCAGAATCCTGTGAGCTTTTGCGTTTCAAAATTCAAAACCTGTTAAAAAAATTAGTATTATGCTTGTAATATCTGTGAACTGACATTTTTTAAATTGGTTTTTGTAATCTTAATTTTAAAAATTTTCTAACGCTATGAGTTTCACATTTGAATCATTTAAAATTAGAAAATTTAGTTGTGTGCATGCGGTATGTATTAACATGTGATTCAAAACGTCAAATGATCCAATACAGTAATGTCAAGGCTCTGACGATTACATGCTTTGTGCATGTAACATTACAGTTTGGTAAGTAACATTCATTACTCCAATAGATTCTAGCACATAACATAATTTTACGGTCTCCATTTACATTTCTTACTTTCATTTACATTTTGGTACGGTTAAGGGGGCTTCTATGACTACTGCTGCGGTCAAAGACAAACAAAAAATAAAGTTTTGTTTTTCAATTAACAAATGTGTCTGAAAATCATTGTGATATTTTTAATAACGTGTTAAGTGGGAAAAATGATCTTTATGTGTGCAGTTTAACTTTGTACGAAAAATTAATTATTATTTTGACCAGTCTAGTGCATACGAGGGTACACCACCAGACCAGACCACCTGTGGTGGTGTAGTATCGCGATGTTATATATAGGTATATGGTATATATATGTCGTAAACAAGTACGTCTGCTACCCACTTGACCTCTTGACCTCCCGGACAGTATTTATTTATTTCCATCACAAATATCTCGCTAAAATGGTCCTTTATCCACAATTTTTAATACAACATATTACAGAGGAAGACTTCATCTACAAAACGTTTATATTATGTCTGCTGGGACATTTAATTTAGGTTTATTATAAACGAAAACAAATTGTTTTTCACGCTGCGCCATAGAAACACGTGCTAATAGTTACAACTTTGAGCTCGGATTTCTCAAAATTTTGACCCATTCGAAATATAATTTAGACCACCATTAAATTTAGTAGACTTTTATTTACCAGAAATAATATATCTCTGTTTGGGGACTTTTGTGAAGGAGCCCCCTTAAGTAACCAAGTAATTTTAATATCTAGGTCTGTAAACTCTTAAATAAGGCATTTAAGTACTGAAACGTATCAGTAACTAAGTTTTGTAGTTAAATACTTTTGGCGCATGTGATTTACTCCACAACTATTATTTGATCTTGTGCACTTTCACAGCATATGCTTTAAAAGGCTTATAGCAAGTAGCTTGTTTGTTTCAGTGACTACGAAAGTTTCAGAGCATCTCATATTAACTAAAGTCTTCTTGCTTATAGAAAAATCATTAGTTCACTTAATTGATATGAGGGTAATATTATTTGCTACTAGTTTTGAATACCATATAGATTTAAGAAATTTCTCATCAACCAACAACATTAACATGAATAAATTTTTTAATAGCTGCTTAGACCATTGTAATATCGTTTATTTGTTTTAAACGTTTTTTAATTAGGATGCAAAGAGATAAAAAATCTATGCCAAGGTATGTTATTTTTTTAAACTTATTTTCTACTTAAAAAAACAATTACGCATTGAGATGACGTTAAGCATTTCTAACTATTCGTCATAAGCAACTATTTAACTCATTGTACTGTTATTTTAAAAATTTATTGTTTGTCCTATAAATAATAACACAACAATTTTTTTTTTTTTTAATCTATTTATAAAAAAAAAATAAATTTTATACTTAGTAATAATACATTTGACGCATAAGTTACAATGACGTTATCTATGCTTCTCTTCGGACTACGTTTCCTTTTGTTTTTATCTCTTAAGTCTGCTTACTTCATAAGCCTAATATCTTTTCTAACGGTATTCTTATCGACAGTTTTAAGACATCAATGACAAGACCTCATCCAACGTTGTTTGACATTAATCTTACAGCTTTATTTGTTTTATTTAATAACAATTAACAATATTTTCAGCATTCAGATAAATTTAATTCTATAGACCTGCAAAAAAAGCATATTTAATGATTTTATGTAAACATTATTTTCCAAAGAAATTTGGTACAATGAAACATAATCTGCTGTAAGAATTAGCATATTACGTTAGAATCGTAAGAAGTTAGAGCGTTTATATTATAAAACGTTTTTTTAAGGTTATGTTGTGCATTGAATGGTAATTGTTATTTTTTCCAAATCTTTTTTGTAGTCACATCATCGATAGTATTTTTTTTATGTATGTAAAGCCAAAGTCGTATTAGAAACTCACCTTGAGATATAGATCCATCGTGTCTAGTAATTGTGTCAATAATATTCGAGGCAATATTGCCAACCTGAAGGATTACGCAATAAGACTCAAATTTAACATATCCTTTTTAGATATTAGTGGTAGCGTTATCAAATGAAGATGAAGCTAATCATGGTAACAATGGTAATAGTGTTTGTCATGGTAACGGTGGTGGTAGTTATTATGTGAATAATAATTATAACAAATAATTCGATAAGAAATAAATAACGATACCAGTATACATCATAATTAATCTTTATAAAAGTTGCTCAAAGGCTCTCTTATTATTACAAATATTGAGGACTTTTCGATGATAGATTTCATTTCTTTTACAAGTAATTATAAAAATATACATGTCATGACTCACTATAGCCATAAGTCCTGCACATACCTCTAAAAAAGCTCAGAATCCCTTACGCAGGCTATGATTTATTCACATTCCTTTATGTAGCTCTCAAGCAGCTCAGAGGCCCTTAAGCAAGCTGTGTCTTATTGATATATTGGCTAGAACCTTTCAAAAAGCTCACAAGCCCCACAATCTGTATGTAATTTTATCTAGCTCTGCTCTGAGGCAATACAGCTTTTTGAAGTATAACCCACACCCCAAAGTAATCATGATATCTTTCGAGCTGATGGATGATTTTTAGGGCCCACATAATTTGAAAGACCACACGCGAGAACAACTTTGTCAGACCAGGTGGAGCATACAAATAGAACAGACGCCAGGAGGCAAGGAGAGTCGAACTTTGAGTTTTATCAAGGTCAGACTGCTGCAGAAATTATGATGCTCGGTTTGACATTCCCTCACAAAACAAAAGATACACATGCCTTGGTGTACTCTTTGTTCTCAGTGTGAATAGTCTGAAATCTAATAAATGGTTCTGTATGTCAATTTCGATAATCTAGACATTATCTTAACAAGTTGTCAGAGAAACCTTTCCAGCAAGGAAGCCAACGGCTGCCCAAGCACAAAAAACTCTCAAAGGCCTCAAAACTTATACCTGGAGCTACATAGACCCTTATGACCTTGGCCTTACATTATTGTGACTCACTGGATCAGAAACCTGTCCTACAAAGGCCATTTGTGGGACAAAGTACACATCTACAGCTTTGTGCTTCAATCTCGAGGATCAGATCGTAATATTCACAGTTTTCTCGAAGCCAAAATCTCACGAACCTATAGTGCTGTAGCTCTTCTACCCCTTAAAACACACACACACACATACACACACACAAGGTAGGTAAGATCAGTTGAATTATCATTGCAGTTGGTAGTGATCCATAAATTATGATGTGAGATAGGTTCTTACCGTCCGAATACACGTTATTATCAACCTGTGCTGAGCCTTTCCTATAAGCATACTTTATGTTTTGCAAACAAACCAGTTTTTTTTTTTCTAGCGGTCAAAGCGAGTGACAATTTTTTCTCTGATTAATCGAAGTTTTGTAAGTCTTTTTTTTATGTAAGAAACAACATCTAATATTTGTATGAACTATATTGAATTAAAATTGTTTGTTTTAAATTTAAATAGCAAAACGTACAAAGACATTGGTAACTCAATAATACTTTTAGAAGTAACGAAAAAGTTCTTACAGGTGTGATTAATTATACTGCGATAAGAAAGTTGAAAACGTGCGTGTCAATGAGCTACTGCTATATGAAATTTTCTTTAGGGTTATTTTTTATCCTTACCTCTCTAAGTGATTAGTCATAATTATTATACCGATCAGATTCTTAGTGAAGTAACACATACTATTAAATTATTACTCATTACTAACGTATATTCGTTTCATTATTTGAAAGGGCCATGGTAAGAACTTGGTGTTCTAGCAAAGATACCAAAAAGTAATTTTTCTTACGAGGCTTGCACACATTTAAAAGTAACTAATCAAGATATTTTATTTTATTTTGGTTAACAGGTCATAAGGTTGTACTGTTTCACAGTTTCAAGACAGAAGTTTATTTGTCAGATTCTTTTATCATATCTAAAAAAATGATTTCACACTATATTCATTAGTAATTAGCTTTGAAAATGAAAGCAGAATAAAAATTGCTCTTTCCACACCTGCGTTCCGTACGATAGCATATAGCTATGCGTCCATGTTCTTTTCACAGTCTAACGCCCTAAAGGATAGAAGAGCATTAAAAATAAGGGTAATTAAAGAATACTAAGCAAGAGAGTCAGTGGAAATAGCTGAGAGGAGTATGTCCTAAAAGTTGAGACAAGTTGGTTGAAAATACACTCTCACCTGTTGAGTATAATCAATGAAGGATTATTAAATATAAAACGTTCTTATTATCTTGCTTGCACCCCAAGCTGCCGTTTTTTTTCGTAACAGTTCAGTGCTAAGTATGGGGTTGGCTTTTGTCGCAAAAATTAGAAATTTTTTGAAGCAACGCTTTTTACGTACGGCCCTTACATGACGAAAATAGGAAAAAACGTCACACTTTTTTTGGCCCCTTTGTTCTTCTTCCCCCCCCCCCCCATCGCCACCACATGCTTTCTTGACAGCAAGGGTAGTATTTGTGTAACGTGAGGTCACAAGTACATTTTAATTAACATTTTATTTAAAATATTTCATTATACCATCAAACCGAAGCTACCATAAATTTTAATCCTTGTGCTATTAGGAAATGTAAAAGTGCCTTGATAATCAAACGTATGACATATAGATACACTGTATACTATAGCTCACAACTATTTAATTCATCTCAAACATAAATCTTTATAATACTAACATACATAAATAAATGACTTCACGTTAAAGAATTTTATTCTAATAGTTTACCTAATTAATAAGCACATCTATGTAGTATTACGACCGTAACAATACCTATAGCAGGCATGCGCACGCTCTCTATCATTCTTTGTTTCAGCACCACCAAACGGCATGAAAATTAAAAAGTCAAATAAGACAAAAAACTTGAAAATATAACATGTACATTACAAATTCTTTGATAACATATGAGCAAGAAAATATCGAGAGACCTTGATCAGAAAAATTTAACGTAAGAACCCTAGCTAGTATACATTGGTCCTTCTGTGGCAAATCCGTCAAGTTAGATGATGGCACGATGTTACGGGGGAGACGCTTGGCCCCATTAAGACATCCTAGTTTCTCTACATATATGTAAAGTAATTGGATATACCTACTGTGACGTTCTCGTTATTATTTACGGCTAATTACCAAGGAGACAATCACATTGTTGACTATAAAGGAGTCGTGGTTTCACGGTACTTACCTAGACCATAACATTCTATCTAATGCATGAAATAAAACTAAGAAATATCTCCCGCCCTTCTAATGCCCCATGTAGAGACGAAAAGAGAGGAATTATGGAAAATTTAGATGTTTGTCAATACTCGATATATCACGAGTATATCAAACATCTAAAGAAAAGGTAATAGGATCCCTTACCCGTAAACCTATAATTTATCTTATGGTGGTTAACGTTACAACTTTGTGAAAGGTGTCATAGTACATATAAATAGTTTTTCAACGCAACTAATATGCGAAATAACGTGTAAATCGAGAATATCATGTATTCAATCAAGTTTTGTACACAGGAGCTCGTGGCTCCAATTACATAAACGGCATAAGATGCTCGTTTGCATGAGAACTTATTAAAGTGTTTGAACAATCGTAAAGTTCAATACGCTATTCTTAAAACAAATTAATTAATTAAAAATTGTTAAAAAAGAATTATCAAAAGAATGATTTAATAATTAATGAATAACAAGAATATAAAAATAGCTGGCGTAATGTGAACGCGAAAGGCTCGGACACAATGCCTCACCAAGCACGTCGCTATAGGCCAGTGTTGTGAGATAAGTCTAGAAGCCCGAAAAGCAAGGTACTTTGACCTGCTAGGCAGAGAATCTAGAGCTAGAATCTGATGTGGCTGTGTCTTGATCGTACAGCAAACCTCGGTTTTTCGGCGGCTCGGCAATTGCTTCGTAAGGGGGAAATTTGCGGACTCTCATCATTGGTAGAATGTTGTTGTCTCTTTCCCTCTACTCCTGCACTTCATGACGCACACTATCACTATATTTGCATATCCTACTTATCGGCGGAAGCTTTAAACACTAAATAATAATTTGATATTTTTAATAGTCGAAATTAACTAAAAAATTTTACTATTTTTTTTTTGTAGGAGTGACCGATGGTCACATTACATAGGTACAGTTTACAGAATTATTTTCTATAGAATTTTCAGAACTTTTCGAAATTTAAAGAAAACAGCTATCGATAAAAGAAATTAAGTGATTTATTATGTAATAAACAGATAGAACTTTAATGATTAAGGAAAATATTGACTTTAAAAACAATTGTGTTATCCACATTGACTCCAAAAATGTTCAATTAAAGCACGATATTTTAACGCATTTATATGCTAGTTAAAAATAAAGGCATTACCTTCTTATCTAAAGTAATAACAGAATTTTGTAAGAATTAAGAATAGTTATGTTAAGACTATTTTGAATCCACTCATATTTTTTTAACATGTTTTATAATATTAAATATATGAAAATAACACGATTAAAAACATGTTTAACATGGGCTCTTAAGGGACAGCCCTGAAATCAGCATTTAAAACTATGATTAAAGTCATACAGGTTAACGAAACTTACAGGACTAACATAAAACTGTTTAAGGAGTAATGGTAGAAAGTTTTATCCGATATAATAATACTTTATACAGATTTAAACATTTTCAAGATAGGAATCCCTTTTAAAATCTCTAATGAGGTTAGTATTTTGCTATTCTTATTCATTTTATTTAAGGTATCGGTAATGAAATTACCTACAAAAACACTTTTACAAGGCAACGCTCTAAGAGACATTGCCCTGTTCATGAAAATAATAACAAAACTACTTAAATCTTTAATGTATGGTAGATTAGATAATTCTGCAGCTATTTCTGGATGATAAACTCTTTTTTTTTCATTCGTCAATCGATGTGTCTTTTTATACGGCATTTTAGATGACATTATCAGTATGTACCCTCTTTTGTTCGACCATATGTTGAACCACATAAATTGCGGTATGGATTTCCTGAAGTAATTACACATGGAATTCTGTCATCCGTTTTTCAGGTAGGTAGCCTAGATAAAATTTCCGATCAGGTGAATGTGTGAACATGACGTTTCTAAACGGTGAAAAAATCTAAAAGTATGTTGAACAAGATGGCAAAAGTATGTGCGATGAATTTTCATAAATAAAATAATATATAAGCAATTATAAAGTTTGTATTTTTTAAATGAAATAATGTCAAATGGACAAAAATTAAACTATTTGAAAAAATTATATCTTTATGAAACCCTTATCGAACAAATATTCAACAGTACCTATAGATTATACTGACTCTCCCAATACTGAAATGGGAGCCATGACTTTGGCACTAGCAAGCCTGCAGATACACGAGATAGAGGCTTCTTTTGATGATATAATGGGGTTTGCTTCTAACCTTAAAGACCACTTGAAATAATTTTTTAAGCTTTTACAATGGTTGCTTAAAGAAAAACTAATCATTGATCTAAAGAAATATTAATTTCTAAGAAGTGAAGTGAGTGTTCTAGGGCATTTTATGGTAAATGGACGAGTAGTAACCAATCCAAGAAAGATACAAGCTGCAAGAAGATATTTTAGGCCTATATCTGAAAAGATAATCAACCCTTTTTTAAGATTTGTTGGATGTTACAGAAGGTTAACTAAAAGTCATAAAAAATGTCTCAGCCACTCTCAAAACTCTTGAAAAAAAAGCAAAGTTGCAATAGGAAAAACAGCAGGAGCTTACTTTTAATGAACTTATTATTGCATTTTGTAGAAAACTTGCACTCTCAGCACTAAACTTAGAAAAGTCGTTTATAGTAACAACAGATGCGTCTCATTACGCAATATGGGGTGATACTCGGCCAAGGAAAAATGGGAAAGGATAGACCGTGTAAATATGCCTCACATTGCGTTTAGGGAAGTGAACCACGCTGTTCTACCTATGGCTAGAGACTGTTAGCCATAGTACTTTCAGAAAAACAGATTAGGCTATATTCATTTGGACGCCAATTCACGATTATTTAAGATCATAAGCCTCTGAAATCTCTATCATATTTCAAAAAAATCCAACATACTATTTAGCAGGCTAAAGGCCAAACTACGTAGCTAGGAGTTCGTTATTATATATTGGCCAAACATTGCAAACAAAGCGTTGAATACACTTTCTTAAAATCCAGTAGAAAAAAAGGAAGGAATAAACATCAATTAATCATATCAAGAGCAAGACGAGCAAGTAAAAGAAGGACTCGCTGATAGTGATGAACCTCTGGCGTGCATCTTTAGGACACAAACGATCCGTAAACAGCATATTCAGAGAAATACCAGGAAAAAAAAGATTTTTGACATAGAGTTAAAGGATTTATATGAAGGAGTAAGAAAAAAAAAAAAATATTTTGATATATGGAATAAAAATAAGCGCAGTATAAGAGTAAAGGAGACTCCACGTTAACTGTGAAGAAGAGTCCGAATTCAAGGAACAAGTAGAACTAAACAAAAAATGTAGCAAAATAAGAAAAACAGGAAGAAACCGAGGTCATCTCAAGAAGAATACCATAATTAGCAATAAAAGAAGAGAATAAATATAGAAGAAACAGACAAAACTATTTTACAGGGTCCGATGAGCGGTAAACAAACCTATGTACGAAAAGAGGGTCAACTGCAACAGGGGATAAAATCAACAAGCCAGTACGATTAATTGATAAAAAAATGAGGTTGTGCTTAAGAGATGAACAGCACATTAGTTTAAATCAGATACATTTACAAAAAAGCAAGTACTGTTTTCTATGACAGAACTCAACAAAAGTCTGTCAAAGAAAATTATCGTAGCAATCTCTGATACACTGGCGACTTTAAACAGCAAATCCAAACCAGCAAAAATTTAGGATTTCAGCTAAAGCTAGCCAAGCAAACAAAAGACACAAGAATGAGAAAAAAACTGCAACGGAAAGTGTCATAAGAATAAAGTTTCAAGCTATGCGTTGAAGTCACCAATGGGCATTGGCAAGTTTAGCTGCAGAAATGGCCAAAAAAAGGAATCTTAAAGATAAAAGATCCTGTAATAACAAATGCAGCTGCAGGTACATCAAGTGAGAATAAAAGTAAAAAGAAAAGGGAGTGTCCGAACGCCCAGGCTTACGCTGAACATGTGCTCCAAGAGAATAGCAGCCAACAACCAATGATATTAAGTATCGTCGTATCTTGCTGACAGAGTCCGGAAAAAAAAACACAGAGAAAAATATTTCTATTAAAATGCCATTAAAAATAAGTTCATCTAAGTAGTTTTTACAAGCAAAAGAAAGCCTAAAAAAGGCACTCAATGAAACGTGAAAATCGGAGCAATACTTGACAATTCTATGGACGATTTCAAAGCAAAAGGGAGGCTAGATATTATTTGCCAAGATTTTGAAGGAAAGTCAGGCAATAGAATAGACGCAAAGAAATTAGAGACGATCACGGATCGACTTCTGAGAAATTTGCTGGGAAGTATAAGGGCCAATTTGGTGACGCATCATTCATCAAATTTTCATCACAATATTATAAGACTTTTAGTAATGAATAAGCATTATAAGATTTGTTAATGTTAAATAAAGAAAAAAAACCATTTTCATTATATTTTTCAGGGAGAAAAAGGTTGTCGGGTGCTATGACCATTTCGCTAATGCCGATCAAAATGTTGAGTAAGGGAGGGTGAAGCATCTGCGGGAACCTTACTTTAGTCAAGCATAGAAATAAAAAAAAACATATTTATGTTACAAAAAAGTTAATAAGTACATTATACTAAAGTTACAATTACCAACCGACAAAAATTATTTTTAACAACATTTTAAGCTAGTCAACTAATAAAAATGTCTTTGAAATGTGCTCCACCTTCCCTACTAGTAGATGTAGAGTAGCATTCTGTGAGGCAGGCCTGGGTACATTATTTTTTTTTTACTGTATATATTAATTTTATCAGTTCTCTGCTTATAGTTCCTATCCATTAGTGTTTTGATAGTACAAACTAAGTATGTTAACTAAGACTACAGTTTTATTAATTACATATTGCCTTTTTAGGTGCTATAAGTACATACCTTTTATTTACATACAAAGTAAATTAGGTACGATCAACTAATAATGTTTGCAGAGACCACTACAGCTTCAAGCCATGCTTCACCTACCCTACTCACGGTCTTACACCTACCCCATTTTGATACTATCTTATATTGCTTATTACATTCTTAAGATAAACTTAAAAGAAGGGTGTTTTGAAGCTCAATACGTAGGCTATCGATTGCACCTATATTTGTTACCAAAATCTACTAATTTCAAGCTTTCTCAAGCAAACAAGAAATAAAGGAAACTTTTCTTTAGAACTTATAATTCTAAAATAATGTAACAGACAGAACACGTCATTTCTTGACATCGAAAATGTGGAGAGTTATAACGTCAGGGTTTCTTATTGCGTTTATACTAAAATGAAATTTTTTAAGTGTTAAATTCATAATGTATTTGAGGGACTGGAAACAAAAAAAAACACGTAAGTTGAAAATCATGAAAAGTATTGTCAAAACAGAGAAATCTCTAAGGTTACGAATATTAACTTAAAGAAGTAATGCTATACAGAGAATTTTAATCCGTATGTTCTTTCTGACAAATTTTTTGATAAAACCGGTACTTTTTAAGATACGAAATAAATAAATAAAAGTTTTTTAGATTGAATTTTAGAATGTATTTTAAACATTAATTGTCATATTAAGGTCACTTACGATCAAAATGCCTCGAAATTTTGAATCGTTGCACGTAACTCCTAGGCACTATTGAGAAATAACTAAAAAACTGTACACTGCTTATTGTTTATAAATATTAAGTGTAAAATGAGTGCAGTGCTAGTACGACATCTTCTTAACTCAAAAGGAAAATCTGTACGAGGAAGTCTTAACCTGACAAAACTTTTAGCGACAAAGTTAGTTTCACAAGATAAAATTTTTTGGAAAGTTGAGATCCATTCATTAAGAATCATTCGAGATATGATACTTTCAAGAAGTTTGCATACTATCAGCTGCGTAGATACAGTGCTGTGCTGTAGATCTAAACCTATCCAAACCAACACCCATCTAAGTTCCAGACGGTGCACGTAAACAAAGCGAACGCTGGTGTTTGATTTTAAGTTTAACGATAGTGTATACGAATGTTCTAAGGACATAACTGTTAAATAAATAAATCTATATGTATAATAATAAGAAAGTACAAATAAACGAATGAACAATAATCGATAAGACTATTTGACATTATTTGCACTGTCACAACAAAATCCTATTTTCTTATGTGCTTCGTTTAAAACTTAGGTGGATGTTGGTTAGGTAAGGGTTGGATATACGGTGCAGCACTTTAGCAGCACAGTTGATACTGCACAAGCTATTAAAAAGTATCATATTTCAGATGATTCTTAATGAATCAATCTTTAACTTCCAAAAACACTTTATCTTGCACTAACAAACAACTTGATTGTTAGTGCAAGTCATTTGTTAGGTGTTCGTTATTATTACTAAATATTTTTTCAGGCTAAGACTTTACTGCGAACTTTTGTTCTTTGAAGTTAAGAGGATATCGTTCTAGCGTTGCACTTATTTTGCACTAAATACTTGTAAACAAAAACAATTTATGCTGTTTCGAGTTTCTTTTAGGTAGCACCTAGGTTTTATATGCAACCATACCCAATTTCAAAGCATTATAATCTTAAGTAAGCGAGATACGACAATTAATGTTTAGAAAACATATTGGAATCAAATTTTCAAAATTCAAAGCATTTTTCTTTTTATGTTTGAAAGAAATGGTTAAAAAAAAAACTTGACTAGTTCTACCTTGACTAGTTCCCCACAAATTTTGGAATTAGGAAAACATTGAATTGTGCCTTCCAGTCATTATGAGTCATATTCTGTTTTGTCTGGTACAGTATGGCTCTTCTCCTGTCAAATTTTTTCCAATTATTTGAGATACTACTTCTTATCTCTGAGTTGTAAAAGTTTTAATGCAAGATTTATTTTTTACACTGAAAAAAAAGCAAGTAACTTGTAACAAATTTTTTAAACTTTTTAAAATTCTATTACTTACTTAAAAGTTCTGCAGTATATTCCAACACAGGATCTTATTACTTCTCTAAGAACTTTTTTTCTGAGTATTTTGTGCTGAAATCTCTACCAATAACTCATGAGTTTTGTTACCTTTTAAACTTTCATTGACATTTCTTACTTGACTGTAATTGTAATTATATTTTAAAATTGTATTAACAGGTTTTTTTCTTTTCTGATACCTAATGCTATTGTCAAGGACTGAACTTAGTCTTACCTTTTCCAGACAGTTTTTGCTGTAAATAAACATTTTTTACTTTATATATTTCCTTCCATACAGCGTTTCTAAGCTTATATTAACAATAATACACAAATCTGAGGTCCCCACGAAAATTAATCTTCTACGCAAATGTCAGCAATTACTTGAATTTATTTAAAAATATTTTCATATCTACTTCTTCTAGATTTTTGTTTTTTCTGGATTTGGAATGTATTAAAAACTTACATGAGTGAATTAGGAACACTGATATAAAAATAAAGCTTATTAAAAAGTAAGCCATATGTTTTTTTTATTGTAATAAATATGATAAGAGTTCTTCTCTATCAAGCTAATAAATATTTCTAATAGAAAAACTACTGCTTACTGATAATGTAAGAACTAAGAGGCATTGTAGCACTGACAAGTGCTCTTTTGTACTTTTTATAATACTGACCGTTAATAACATGGAAAAAAAATTGCGTCTTCAAATACAACAAATACGTATAGAAAGCTCTGTAGAAAAAATGAGAAAAACTAGGTCTTCTAGTGTAATCAATAGTGAAAAGGGTTTCACTCATACTTGCAATAATCAAGCAATACTCAATATTTATACTTAATAAAAGCCATAAATGCGCATGCTCAGTCATAAAATAATTCTTCAAAAGAGTATGAAATAGTATTTAAGGATCATCAACGGTGTCATAGAATCAGAAAAATTTGTATTTTTTTATGAAAGCCTTTACCGACAACATAATAGAAGTTGTTTTTAGAATGGTATTAAAGTAAAAGAGTATAAGAAATATTTGAAAGTAAGCCCATAAACCTGTTTTGTGTGTTATGAAGTTGGTTTTAAAAAATGATGTTACTTAATGTTACGAATGAATCCGTAGGTATAGAAAATTTTTTTTTACCTCATTTTGAAATTTTTTTGACAACAAAATACTGAATAAGCTCTGATTAACAGGCACAAAGTAACATTAAAATTATTTAGATTTAAAAATACGAGCTAAGTTTTAAGATTGAGTCAAAGCTTTTTCCTCACTGCTCATGTGTAGTACTAGTTTAAAATCATGCTCTTAACATGCATTTATTTGAATCTAAGCTTAAACTAGAATTTTAATCAAAATTATATAGAAACACTTAAGTATTATGATTGTTTTTAATTTATAAGTAACAAATGACTATTTATAAATACCCTAAAAAATAGAACTTCAACATTTAATTATAACTGCACAATTTCACCGCTAAAGAGAAAAATATCTATAGGTAAGCTAGGCCATAGTATAATTTTTCTTCACAATTCCTGTATTATTTTTTTAGCAAACGATAATATAACAATGTGGTTAAAATACTTATGAGAAATGATAAGTTTTTAATTATCTTACTATTAAATAAAGTAATCCAAAAATACAATGTTTAATAGAAACTGTTCATTTACTAAGAGGTTTTTTTTCAAATTCGTCATGTTGATTGAATACATCAGATTGTTTTCTTCATGTATTAAACTTTTACATTCAATGCTCTGACTGTATCATAAGAGTTTGTAAAGAATTATGTTATCGTGACAATAATTCATGCTTCTAATGTTCATTGAGTGCACGAATTCATTGATCTGAATTGTTTTTTAACTAGATAAGAGAACATACTTTTTTGAAGTATATGGAGCTGTCATAGCTGATACGATAGTCATACATAAGATTTTTGATGTGTTATTTTATCTAACAGGTTAAATTTAAACAATTATTTGTGAGAAATAATACGTACACGTGTTTTTTTAATCAAATGGATCACAAACTATCACCACTGAAAACTCTGAGAAAAACGAGTGTGTTAAAGAATTTTCTCAGCAGAAAACTTATAGTTAATTGTAAAAATATGTTGTATTCCTACGTATTAAAACATTAATTTAATAAACCTAAAAGACACTTAATATTAGTTAAGAATACCCAGTTTCATGCATTTTTTTGTACGACTTGGTATATATACAATATGTCTAAATTTAAAAATAATTTTATACAAACGAACCTGTTCATAAAAATTAATAAAGATTTAAGAACTACTCCCTACAGTGAAAAGTTCACTATGTACTCACAAAATTGCATTATTAATAAAAACTTTTAAACTGTTTGTAAAATAAAAAGTAACATTGTATGTGCAAATGATGCCTAATGAAAACTTAAAATTAACAAAATAACTCGTGGTTTTCAAATGTTAGTGTCATGCAATGTCGTATATTATATATAATCGTATTAAAATTTGTTCGAATAATTATGTGACATGAGCTTGTACAAAAAGTAATCCTTAAGAAACATTAAGGATAATGCAAAGCATGTTTAATATACTTAATGTGGTAAAAAGTGAGACACTGGAGCGATAAATTTTTTTATTTCAGTTTCACATGAAGAGGTTTCAATATAATTTTTTCAGATGTTCTAATGACATAAACTGTTTATCTTCTAGCCATTTGATAAAGATTGACAAAACGTTTATTAGAATTAATCACGTGATTAAAGCATAAAATTTTTTTAAAAAGAAATGGGGTGACAAAATAAACAAGCCTATGGCAACTTTAAGAAACGGAAATGAAATACAATTTTATACTGATTAAACTTGCGTAATCTTGTTATTTTAAGCCATCTTTAAACTTTGCAGTCTAATTCTTTCTGTGTAAAATAGATATGGAAGCTTACAGTTAGAACTCTAGTACACAATTAATATATTTAATAAAATGTAACAAACTTTTCTAAGTTTAAGATTAGAGTTGAAACATAAACATGGTTTCAACTGTTAACTACAAATCTTATAAATCTTATGTGTCATTGATGACGCATTGTAACAGATGTTGCTTAACTAGGCAAGCCAAGCCAGTACCCGTGTGTTGGTACACGAGCATGAAACTAATAATACAATATTGCATTCAGTTTCAGAGCGCAATTAATTTCGATACTTTTGGTGGCGGTCGTTGTTGGCCAGTGATTAGTGTATAGTCTCGCTAATCCTAAGTTGTCTAATTAAAGGTCTTGCTCCGTCTGTTTATCAGGGATAATCACTGTAATAGTTTGGCAATTTTTATAAATTAAGTATAGTTTGCTTCCTATTTAGACAAAAAACCCCCAAACATTCTTCCGTAATAATATGTGGAGTCTTTTATCACTTAAATTAGGTAGTTTTAAGGACTTAGCCAACATACGATAGTATAAGACTTCCTACCTTCCTAAACTAACAAAAGTCATTGAAGCATTTCTAGTTTTTTAGTAGTTATGAAGGTTAGTAAGACTTTTTATAAGATTAAACAACAAAGCATTTATAGTAATATCAAGCAGCGGAGGAATTAACAAAGGACAAGCTCATTCTAATTCATTATTGGCAAATAAGGTTATAGTGATACTATACGAAAAAGTTTTCTTATACATCATTAGAAAATAATAAAAAGTATGAATTGATAAAACAATAAAAAAAACAAAATCTCTTATTAAAATTAGCGTTACAATGGAGTTTTAACATTTATACTACTTTAAAATATTAAGGTTTAAAAAAGTTACGAGTTGAATCATATTTAAATGTTATTCGGTATAACTGCTTAAAATAAATTTTTTTATTAATAATATTAAATGTTGCAGTTTAAACTTTGTTAAAAGTGGCCGTTGGGATTGGGCGACTTTGAGTGGGAAAGTACGGTTGGAAGAAATCAGAGTCACTCTCGAGTGACTCGAGCCGTCCTTTTAAGTTGAACAACGATGGTGGCACTGCTTCTGAAGTTGTTGGCGTTGTGGCTCCGTTTGATTCATCGAAACCCAACTCATCGGAGAGGTGCGGAAATTGGGCAGTAATTCGTAGAGGCCTCAACGAGTTGGTCGCCAGGTTGACTAGTGTGTGTCTAGTTTTTTTTTTTTTTTTTTTTTTTTTTTTTTTTTTTTTTTTTTTTTTTTTTTTTTTTTNAGCGGAGATGATTTTTGGCACCACTCTCCGCCTACCTGGTGAATTTTTTGTTTCTAGCAGCATCCAGGCAGAGCCGCACAAATTCCTAAACCAGCTGAGAGACCTCATGAGGACCCTTCGAGCAGTGCCAGCCTCACATCACGCCAAGTATCGCGTCTTCTACTACAAGGCGCTGGATACCTGCTCGCACGTCTACCTCAGGGTTGACAGCGTCCGCAAACCACTGCAACATCCATATACAGGCCCGCACAAGGTCGTCAGGCGCCTCAATGAGAAGCTCTTTGTTATCCTCGTGAATGGCGTGGAAAAGACTGTGTCAACGGACGGGCTCAAGCCAGCTTTCCAGGACGAAGATGACGTCCCCAAAACGTCTACGACACCGTCAAACGGTGCCCCGCCACCAGCACAGCCAGGCACCCCGCCACCAACACAACCTGACGACCCGCCACCAGCACTGCAGACCACCCCGCAACTGGCCCAGCAGCAGACCTCAGTCCAGAAGCCAAAATCAATCCTCAAAAGGACTCAGGCTCCTGTGCCAACGCCTTCTGCAACAGGGAGCTCATCAGCGTCCAAAGCGGGGCCGGCAATTTTGCGCAAACGGGTTTCGTTCCCTTCGTGCCTCACGAAGGTCTCTACGGGGGGAGTACCTGTGGGTACTCCAACGCTCCTACCTGACAACGTGAATGTGGTGAACAGGGTAACGATCCGGAATAGTTCGACCATTTAACGCGCAAAAATCTTCACAAGGACGCCAAGTCAAATCACTCTTCGGTGCTAGATGCAAAGGCGATGACCAAGAGCTTTCGGATGGTCGAGTTGTACCAGCTTGCAACATATCGTCGAATTCTTTACAAGCAATTTTCAACTTTTCAGGATCTAAGTGGCGCACTTTGCTTGTAACCGGTGGTCCAGAGGTAGTTCGAATATGATGAACCGTTTGATGCTTGATTTCTCGTGGTAAACCAGGTGGACGAGTAATTTCAGGAAACTTAGAAACAAGAGCCGAAAAAATGGTATAATCCTGAACAGCTTTAACACTGCACTGTGCAGAACGTTAAAATGTACCTTGAGCTTGAAGTCCAGTGGAAACATCAAAAATGTGCTTCGTACGACAATCAGGCAAAGGGTGGTTATGTGCGAGAAAATCTGATCCAATAATTGGTAAATCCACATCGGCAACGATGAATCTCCACAAGAAACAACGTTGGAGTCCTAAGTTGAGATTTAAGGTTAGAAAACTGTATGTCTTTATTTTGCTTTCATTTGCGGCACATAAATCATAATTGACAGGAGCACGACTTTCTCGTAATAAACTGTGAGGAAAACAACATAAATCTGAACCCGTATCAACAAGAAATCTTTGTTTTAAATATTAATCAACCACAAAGAGACGGCTATTAGATGAACTGCAGTTAGATGCCGCCCTTACAGACTGCTTTGATCGTTTTCCGAAAAATCGCACGGAGGAATGCACTTTTTAGCTTTCTGCTGAAAGTTCACATGATACCAGCACAAACGATTTGTTCTTTGCTGCGAGTCTGCTCTTGTACGTGACTGACTCCTCTGCCTAAGATTCCTGTTAGGACTGCGAGAACGCGAACGAGAAGTTGACAACTCAGCGACTTGCTTTTGTAAATCAGCAATCGCATTTAACAAGTTGTTTTCGGTACCTTTGTCTCGAAGTGCAGCATTGACAGCAAAAGTTGGTGTGCTCGGTGAAATTTTAACAATTTTGTCAGCTAGCTCTGCAAGCTTATCAAGCGCCAATTTGGACTGCACGGAAGATTGTTGTTACCAGAAAAACAGGTACTATATGTTAGTACAAGTATTTTCGATACTCTGTACAAGAAAAATGTGTACTAGTACAGGTATATTTGGTACGGTAGTATACTTTAAAGTACCTTAGTGAGTATAGATAAACCTTATACTTAGTACGTCAAAATCCGATACGTGGTACGGGTTTTTCCNTTTTTTTTTTTTGGTACATTATTACAAGACACCATCTCTCCTACCCTTGCCGGGGTCTCTTGAACTCGCCTTGGTGATTTTCTCGATGTCCAGAAGTCTCGGGATCTTGAAGTGGGGGTAATACCTGGACTACACTCCGGATGAGCGGCTTGGAAGCCTCCAACACCTCTGGGCTCGTAGCAGAAGAGGGTGTAGTAGGCAGAGGCGGCCGTTGGGGGGTAAAGGTACTTGGTTTTAAAGGGGTGGTCCGTACCCTTTAAGTGGGATCACTTCTAGTGGGACCAGTGAAAGGTTGGGTTATACCTTCGAAAAAATCTTCTGGGAATTGGATGGCCACGTCCCGAGTAGCCTTCCTTGGTCGGAATTCCATGGAGGTGACTACCGCGTATCCTTGGGTGATACAGTCATCTATCTGTTGGCCTGGGGTCAACTGTCTCTACTCCTGAGTTAAAGGGGGCAAGGTCATAAGAACCCAGATCCAAAGATATGACTAGGAAAGGTTTGAGGGAAAAGAAAGTATAGACAAGAGTCTTATATTGGTACAGTGATATTTATTGAATATGTACTTATCTACCACTGCTTTAAGTCAATTGAGTGGCTTGAGAGATATGCATTACACGTATTTGCAAATCTCGGATCGACCCTAATCAGTCGTCACACAATCCGTCTTATATACTTTACGTCGCTTTCTTACTTGCGATTTTCGCTAAAGACTAGTGGTCGCCACCTGGAGAGCGATAGGTGGTACTGTCAAGTACTAAGTTGGGATTCGGAGCTGCGTGCGAAATTTCAAAACTTAAATTTATGTAGAAACGATTTAATTTAAAAAAAATGATTATTTTAATATACGATAATTAATAAAATAATGCCCCGGATGGTAACAACTTATACAAAAACAAAGCGATGATATATGTTAATATTTCATAATGTCACAGTGTTACAAATATACTTAAAATAGAGTATAATATGGTTAAAACGTTTGAAAGCTACAAAAAAGCCTTTTTTGCCTAAAAAAAATTAAGTCATCAAAGAAAAGATATGTCATTGCTTTAAAATTATTGATTTTACACATCACCGTTTGATTCTTCAAAATTTTTTAAACATGATGTGTCGCACAAGTGCAAGAATATCAGATGCAATTTTGTAAGGGCATTTATTGTCTTACGTTAAAAACTATATTGACTGTTAATGGGTCTATTTACGCTACCTGATATTGAAAAATTGTACGCTTATTGGACTTAAAAAACTTGTTTGTATTGTCAAATATGTAAGCATAATACTTGTATGATTTTGTTACGCACCACATTTTGTTGAACTCATAATTGCCTCTAGTTTTTACCCATGACATTGAGGGAGATATTGGGATCCTAATAGGTCACATGATTTCCGATAAATGTATATGTGTATCATTAGTTAGAAAAAAATTAGACGTATGTTATGAAGTAAATTTGTTTATTTTTATTAGTTTTTTAACGATTCTAATAAGAAAAAAGCCTTGAAATAAGAATTTTTTTAACGAGATAAATATATTAAGGGCCTATTAAATAGAAAGGTAGTAACAGAGCTAATTTCATTTTACTATAATTCATGTCTGAATTTAAGGTATGTGTAACTAAAACTTAATAAGAAACTACCATTAATTGAAGCAAAAGGTTAGGCTAGCTAAATGTATTCTGTATCAATATAAAGGATAAAGAGTTTTTATTGTGATGTTTTACATTAGAACTGTTATATTTTTCTCTTCTTAGTAGGTATAATATGAGGCTACTGGTCTACCTTTCGCCTTTCCCTAGGGGGAGGTGTAGCATGAAGGTTCTGGCTAGCCGAGGGGGGAGCTGTAGTGAGAGGGTATGGGTCTCCTCTCTCCAAGTGCGCAGCTGCCCCGGGGGGAGTGCCGAACGTGCGCGTAAGATGTAGTGGGTCAACCGTGCTATTAAACGTGCTTATCCGTGCTTCCTCTTCTTCTAGCGTCTGCTTGTTCTACGGACTAGCTTCGGTATGGAACCTCTTACCTTTATAGAAAATAGATGATAGTAAATCAATACAAATAACTTATGCTTCCTATTTTAAGGTATCAATATTTATTATCAGAATATTTATACGTTTGATACAAGAGCGGTTGACAGACTGTGTACAAATTCATTAAAATATTATTCATCACACATTCGGGTTTCTGGGCAATTTACACATTTTACCGCGATGTTCGAATATATGAATCGCCACACTACCCCTCTCGGCAGAGAATTTGGCTATAAATTCAAAACGTCTGTGAATCTAACTTTTCTGCCGGAACGTGTTGTGCGTTCAACAACTGGTGGAAGCACTGTAGGCACATCTTCTGTATTAAAAATAGAAACAGGAACTGACGTAGAAACAAAAACAGGTGTAAGAACTTTATCTTGAACAACAAAAGCTGGTTTAACACGGTCGATTGAAATTTTTATGGAATTGCCACGAATTCTCAAAGTAACCGTTTTTTGATCTCGTTTAACTATTTTATAAGGCCCAGTATACGGTGGCTGTAAAGCTTTGAGAATCGGCCCTTCTTTCAAAAATGCATGGCTGCAATCTGATAATTTTTTGAATACAAACACCCCAGGTTGACAATGCCTTGATGCTGGAGCTGGTCGTAAGCGTGACATGAACATGATCTCGTTAGCTCGAAAGGAAACTTATTGGATCATCAAAACTCTTGTTCTCAGGACTTGAAACAAAAAGCTCATGAGGCAGGCAAATAGTTTCTCCGTATACCATCTCAGCTGAAGTAGCCTTGATGTCTTCTTTAAAAGCTGAGCGAATACCGAGAAATACAAAAGGTAATGCACGAACCCAATCGATATCGGAGTGAGACATGATTGCAGCTTTCAATTGGCGATGTAAACGTTCAACTAAACCATTTGAAGCAGGATGCCAGCTTGTAGTTAGCTTATGCTGTATTCCGAAAATTTTCACAAAATCTTTAAAAAAATGCGAAGTAAATTGAGCTCCTCGATCCGAAGTTATCGTTTGAGGAAAACCAAAACGTGAAATTCAACAGTCCAACAATGCATGAATCACTGAATCTGCAGTAATATCTTGCAAAGGGTAAACCTCTGACCATCGAATAAAACGATCGATAACGGTCAAACAATATTTAAAAGAACGTGCAGGTGGAAGCGGACCAATCAAATCTATGTGAATGTGCGAAAACCTTTGTGTCAGAGTTTCGAACGATCCAATAGGAGCACGAACATGACGAGAAATTTTTTTATCGCTGACATTCGTTGCAAGCACGAGCCCAATTCTTGCAATCCTTATTCATAGAAGGCCAAACGAAACGGTCGCTAATTAACTTGAGTGAAGCGTTGGCACCTGGATGGCTTAAGTTACGTATTTGATCGAAATCACCACGACGAAGTTTAGGCGTGATAAAGGGCTGAGGTTTTCCTGTTGATGTATCACAGAACACAGTCAGTGAAGATCCAGGATTTGGGACTCGTTTGATGTGCAAAGAAAAATTTTTATCGATTATTTTCTTAAGCTCTTTATCTTCTTTTTGAGACTCAACCAACAACCTGTAATCAAATGGTGCAGAAACAGCTTCGATTCGTGAAAGAGTATCAGCTACGACATTGTCAATACCTTTTATATATTGAACGTCAGTTGAAAATTCCGATATAAAAGGCAGTTGGTTTAACTGCACTGGTGAAAGTTTTTCACGCTTTTGTTGAAAAGCATAAATTAACGGCTTGTGATCTGTGTATATCGTGAAAGAATGCCCTTCTTAAAAATGTCGAAAATGCTGTATTGCAGCATAAACTGCTAGAAGTTCACGATAATAAGCAGGCCAAGAAATTTCCTTCGAAGACATTTTCTTAGAAAAGAATGCAAGGGGTTGCTAAACATTAACAACAAGCTGTTGTAAACAAGCTCCAACAGAATGGTTTGAAGCATCTGTAAACAAACCAAGTGGTGCACCAATCCGAGGATGAACAAGAAATGAAGCAGTAGTAATGCAGTTTTTGCAGGTTTGAAATGCTTCTTCTAAGTCAGGTGTCCAAGTGATTGGTTGAGAACATTTTAAAATCGGTTTGCTGATTGCATCATGTACAGGAGCTTCGTATTCAGAGGCATGAGGTACAAATCTGCGGTAAAAATTTAGCATACCTAAAAAACGGCAGAGGCCTTGAGCTGTTTTTGGCAAAGGGTAGTTCTTAATTATTTATACACATTTCTAAGGCGTTCGGATAGCAGCAGCAGATATAGTGTAACCTGCAAAGTTAACCTCAGAAACTCCAAAAATGCATTTCTTCAAATTTATTACCATCCCGTATTTTGTGAGTCGTTCGAAAATGCTTTTAAGATATCGCTTATGTTCTGTCTTTGAACAAGAGAAAACGAGAATATCATTTATGTATAGAAAACAAGAATCCAATCCATGTAAAACCTCGTCCATGAACCTTTGAAAGGTTTGACCAGCATTTCGAAGACCGAATGTCATGAACGGAAATTCAAAAAGGCCAAATGGAGTTGTGGGTACTCCAACGCTCCTACCTGACAACGCTACGCGGCAGCACCGCCGCAAGCAAAAATTAGAGCCGCGGAGCTGGCTCTCGGCGATCCAACCCAACCCGACTGCGACGAGACTTCTTCCCTGCGACGTACGTTGAGCACGCGACGCCAACTCTCGCAACGATCTCGCTATTCATCTGTGATTTTTAATAAAGTACAATTGCCATGTATCAATAAATATTAAGTTTATCATTCTTATAAGTGTGCGTTTCATTGTGTACTTTCACCTTGACTACCAAAGTGGTGACCCCGACGTGATGCAAAAGGATTAGTGCACGGCCGCAAAGGGCCCGGTGAAAGTGACATGCCACATGTGTATTAGTGCGCCGTCAAGCAACAACTCTGACTAAACGTCAATCTCGCTCTCTGCAGCTGGCTTCCTCGCGCACGGACAGCTACCCCTACAGATCGCAGCAGTGTAAAAATAAAAAAAAAAAAAAAAAAAAAAAAAAAAAAAAAAAAAAAGTCTCGA
>NW_019384236.1:154051-222358 GCF_000648655.2 Copidosoma floridanum | reverse complement strand
GCACGGAAGATTGTTGTTACCAGAAAAACAGGTACTATATGTTAGTACAAGTATTTTCGATACTCTGTACAAGAAAAATGTGTACTGGTACAGGTATATTTGGTACGGTAGTATACTTTAAAGTACCTTAGTGAGTATAGATAAACCTTATACTTAGTACGTCAAAATCCGATACGTGGTACGGGTTTTTCCTGTACCAGTACAGAAAGTTAGTCGGCCAGTGGGAGCATATAGAATGTCAGTATATATATATACGTAGCTGTAAAAGTTCAAGAGGATAGGATTTCAGTATATCCACCACAACACAATATAAAGTTCAATACATTGATACGAATCTAACAAGATGTAATGATCAGTGCAGTAGGCACTTATCGTCACTTTCCTGTTGCGTATAATAATTGGTTCTCACTCGCAAAGAACAATTGATATATTGAGCCAAAATAACAATGACAATCCCATACATGTATGCAAGTATGCACATATATACATATATATGTATATATATATATATACATATCTCCACTGTATATTATAAACGCACGTACTATGCGCGGTAGACGGTACAGTAGAAAGCCATGCGCAGTATACAAATTTAATAGACTATCCATAGTACAGAAAAATCCTGTACCAAAGCTATTGAAAAACTTGTACTAGTATAGTTATAAAATCCACTAGTCACAGGTTTTTCAGTGATCCAGATAAGTATGTCAAAATGTGAGACTGGTTGCAGAAATCTCAAGACCTGTACGTTATTTTTCTATGCTCACCACTTTTGGTATAGCTTATTCTGGTAACAACAATCTTCCGTGTGTGTCGCAAGTATAGCTCGAACATTTGATGGTAGCCGATGAAGCCAAAGTTGTCGCAAAAGGTTGTCTTGCACGACAGTTGAGCCAGCAAGAGAACGAAGGTGACGGAGAAACTGTGATGGTTTGCAATCGCGAAGCTCTTCCTCTCTGATTAGTTGACGAACACGTTGTTCCTCAGACGCAGATAAACGTTCAATTAATTTCATGCCCAAAAATGTGTATGGATTTATTTGAGGGGGATTGGTTATGACATCCTTGATTTCCAGTGCGACACGTGCGTCTTATTGCGAGACAACGTAGTGGAATTTTGTTACCTCGTTTGTGATTTCAGAAAGTACAAACTGAGAATCAGCTTGTGCGAACCATAAGCTTGGTTTGTCTGTCCAAAAAGGCGGCAATTTTACAGCGACTCAGTGAACTAAAGGTCGAAGATCAGCGACGTGAGCGGCGAGGCTTTGATTCTGCGGTGGTAATTGTTGTTGTTGTTGTTGTTTTTGTTGTTCCACATTCTGGTGAAGTTCTTCAATCTGTCGAAGAAGCTGCTCGTTTTCTTCGCGTGAAACGACAAGTTGATCCACGTCACGTCACATTTCGCGATTATTTTGCGATTCGTTCTTTGTTGGGGTCACCAATATAGGAAATATATGATAGTAAATCAATACAACTAACTCATGCTTCCTATTTTAAGGTATCAATATTTATTATCAGAATATTCATATGTTTGATACAAAAGCGGTTGACAGACTGTGTACAAATTCATTAAAATATTATTTATCACACATTCGGGTTGCTAGGCAATTTACACATTCTACCGCAATTTTCGAATATATGAATCGCCACACCTACACGCATGGAAATGTACACATGTGTACGCAGATATATGTGCTTGTGTGCAAGATAATGATGTGCTGGGTCAGCCGTGCTATAGCACAAGTTTACCCGTGCTTCCTGCAGTAGTGTCGATTGTAAGAATAGCTTACCCTCTGACTGATTAATGCATGAGATATTTTTTCCCACTGTAGTAGCATTCTTGCAGACAGGTTTATCCTGCATATTAAGAGCAACGCATAGTCAAGCTAAGAATCGTGCTTGCACACGCGTCCGTTGGAGTAGCTCATCATGCTCAGACATAAGTACTTTACCTCATGTAGCTGAACCAACTTGTTTCAAGAGTATAGAAAAAAAAGTCAACATAAATAAATATGTTTTGTGATCATTTCATTTTTACACATAAAATATGTAACTTCTTTTATACGATGGTAAAAAAAATTGGTTGACTGCAATCGCCAACTTTATTTTATTTTATAAGACTTGGTTCTCCAAACAAATTTTTCCAAGCCTGTGCTGAGTCCAGCTGCTACTTCTGCGGCTGAGGTTGCTGCTCATACTGCTGCTGTAAAAACAAAAATCAAGAAACATTTATTTTAAAATATAACAGGTATTGGTTTTAGATATGACTACTACTGATACCGTTAGTGCAAAAGAAGGAAGTTTCGAAATGGTTCATGAGGTAAGGCTATATTAAGATAGAGTTATAAAAAATGTCAGAGAAGGACCTTTTTACAGTCGTGAAAAAAAATATTATGCACTACTACTCAACATCTGGATTGGACCACATCTTAAGTTTAGTACTTACTGAGATGAATTTTATGATAGCAGATGTGTCATATAATAGTATTATATTCTTTAAATTTATTTGAACAACTCACCAATTCGGAAGATAAATCTTCTTCTGTCCTTTACGCTTTACCTTAAAAGCTTATGGCACCTGATAAAAGTGTATGTGTCTTTCTTTAAATATGAAACAACGTATAATAGATTTGCATTTACTTTTACCTTTAAAGTAGCAGTTATACGGTTTCCATGAGTTCCTGTCAGTCACAAGTCCATGATACACATGACTTACTCGTATAAGTAAAATGTCCCACAGTTGGAAAAATTGATAATGATTCTTCCACAGAAGAATTTTTAAGATAACATTTTTTATCATACACTTAAAATGAAACAGTCAATGACATCTTTACCTTAACAATGTATCAAACCTAAAATTTACTATTGGTAAGCTCGCACTTTTCATAAAGGGTGTAGAAGCATCGTAAGGAATGACTGCTTTTTCACTTGAAGACATCTTAACAACTGCAGCCTTTTCTAGCAGTTCTTTTTGCTATCAAAAATTTTAAGCTAGTTAAGAGCTGCATATTATAACTGTAAATATAAACTAAAAATGTACATGCACATTTTTAAGCACTTATTTGTAGCAGATTTGCATATAAAATTACAACCTAGAGCTTTTACTGATATTCAATATGTCCTAATAATGAGAGAGAAAAATTATTGCTAAGAATTTAATTTTTAACATGTCTATGCTAAAATAAAAGTAGGTACATGTTTTGATACTTAAAAAAATATTCACTTCTTAATGCACATATAAGGTGTTCATACTATATTATGCGCTTGCTTATTTAGAGAAGAGTCTCTCTTTTGGTCGAATGAGATTTGACAGATAAAGCGATAAGAGCGAAGTCAATGTTCTGTATAAATAAACACAAGCTCCCCCCCTGGTGTGGTGGTGGGGGGAGATGCTGAAGGAGATTCTGCGAATAGAGAAGAGGCGGTTATAGGGGGAGAGGCTGATCAGGTGGCTGGTGACGTTCAAGTTATAGCACGACTGGGTCATGGGGAAAGGTGGTGGGTGGGGTGGGATTGGGCTATTTGGTTGTAGGGGAGATTGAGCAATCGAGCGGTGGGTGGTGAGGACTATTTGGATGACACAGGGCCTTGTAAACAAGATTCTGGCAGCTGTGATCTAGGATGGTACTGACGTGGTAGTGGGTGGTGAGGATTACTCGGGCTGTAACGTAGGGTCTGATGATCAGGATGCCGCTAGCTGTGACGTTGGATGGTACCGAGGACTGCCTTTATTTCTGGCTGCAAATTGACCTCGGGTATCACAACGGTTCGACAGGTGTAGGCTACCAAGAAGCTCAGCGTATAGCAAAAGAAAGATGACAAGGATTGAATGAGTATTTCTTATCAGTAGGTGCTTTTTTTCTTTCTTGCGCTTATTATTTAAGGCGTCTGAGCGAAATCTTTTCTTCTTAAGAGCGGGCGTATTAAATTGTTGGAGATACTCTTTCATTGGGAAAAGCGGCTAATCTTACAACCGATCAACGCTGGCTCGCTCGACGCAGTACCTATAAAAGATATTATTTCTTAGTTACATGGATGCGTTAGCCATGACTAATGACCTTTTTGCTTTTCATTTAGGCGTACAATACACCAGCGTAATATTTATTGCTCGAAAGTAGGCATACCGAGTGATGCGAGGTATCAGAGAAAGCATGCATGCTATTCTATCACCAAAGCAGATCCACGTTTCCCTTTTACTTGCTCAACGCTTGTTCACTCATTTTTGACGCATTATCTTGCCAATGAATGTAGCTATTGTTTCTTATCTATATGCATGCATTAGCAGGGGCCAAGGATTAACAACTTCTTACTTTGGAGTATAATGTACCAGCGTAAAATTTTTTTCTCGAGAGCAGGCGCATCTAGTAATGCGAGTTACCAGAGAAAACAGATACCTGCATAGCAGAAATGCATACAAATTTCATAACTGGAAGCATATCCCAATATTGCCTTACTCGTCTTTAACTTAGTATCTCGTCAGCGAATAGTTCAGTTATTGTGACAAAGTACTTTTAAAGGGTGCAATAGTAAAGAGGCGTGAAGTCAAAATTGATATAGATTAACAAAAAATTTATTTATAACATAAGTATTGTATATCATGTGTACGTTAAGTAAAGAATATCGATCTTTCATTCCTGCTCTATCCAAACCCATTTTTTCTAAGCTGCATCATTCTTCACAGCACAATGAGCTGAATTAAATTGATGATCCATGCATTCGATATTATCTATTTTAATTTTTTTAAAGATGGACACTGCTTTACATTATAAATGTACCTATAATAATAATTGTAATACTTAATTGTTAAGTAAAGCGTATAAATAATACTATAAGTAATGTACCTATTTAATAGCATACGGCTCAACCATTCACGTTTTTCAAAACTTTTTACGTGAATAATATAATCTTCTTTATTAAATACTCGAAAGGTTTTGGCTAGATTTTTGTAAGGAACTTCTCTCAAGCTCCAAAAAATACCATGATAATTAAATTCCAACCATCGATATTCACGCTTGTTCTTAGGTAAAAGCAGCGCCCATGAATGAGGGCTTAAAGACAAAAACTGACGGTGTAGCATTTTTTTGTAGAGGTATGATAGGAACCTCTTTATAATAAATTTGTTGTGCATTGTGTGAAAGCCTTAAACATCAACCATGTACTTTGCCATCTTAACGTTGCGATGATTATTAGTCGACTAACCATTTTATCGATATGTGATCTCTTTGTATCCTACTAATAGTCACCGCTAGTTATCACTCGTATTGCTTTTACAAAGGCAAATCCGTATATATGATAAGTTCAAGCAGCGTGCCGATTATTTTCGTGCGTTAAAGTGTGGTGTTAGCATGATACAGCAACTTCGCTAGAATTTTGCTAATAATGACACCTTGGAACGTTACGTGATTTTCTGTTAAACAGAGCGAATAGAATACCAACGTTTGTAGTATAATAATAATATGACTGAGATACGAGATTTTATTGATAATACTGGAATAGTGCTTAAAAGTATTTCCGACTTCAAGCTGTCTTCAAAAATTGTCATCACCAGTAAAAAAAAGTTGTTAAATATTGAGTGCCTTTTATTACCGTTTTTGGTAGAATTTTATAAAATTCTAGAAGAGTGAGGGTCAGGACTTGAGGAAAAATAAGATACTCAAGATGATGATGAGTCTGTGACATGGAAAGATCTTGCTGGTGCTTTTAGAAATCGTATAGAATAAAGACTTATCTAGGCTGGTAAGAAGTTCTTGAAAAAGACATAAAAATGAAATATATATATTTGTGACCACTGCCTTCATTACTTAACAAATGATGAAAAGTTAAAAATATATACAATAAAGTACTTTAAAGTTAGTAATTGTAAAATATGCTTGCTGAGATATAATAACAAAATTTGAAAATTTTAAAATCACACAAATAAGAGTCCTGTGCCATTCATAGTATACGCAGACTTTAAGTGTTTATTAAAATATGTTCATAATAGTGAGCAAGCAATACAACACCATAAAGCATTGAGTGTTGGATATTATGTTAAGTACAATTTTGATAACGTAAAATCATTATATTTTTTTACAGAAAAGAAATTGACAGCAGTGAGAATCCAGCTACCTGGTTTGTTAAGGAAATGCAAGATCTCTTCTTAGATTAACAGAGCATGTACAACAATCCGGTGCCAATGATATCATTCCCTAAAGAAGAGGACCTCGGTTTATTCGATGCTGATACATGTTACACATGTGAGAAGACTCACGAGTAGTACCAATAGTTTTCCATAATCACAGCAATTATGATGCCCACTTATTGATACAAGAACTTGTAACTGGCTCTCCTGGATGAGTACAAGTCATACCTCAAACGAAAAAAAAATCGATTTCTCAAATGTAATACGTTAAAGGGACAGGTTTAAGCTTACGCTTCATTGACTCGTATAGATTTTCGCTATCGTCGCTTCATGAGTTCAGTTATGATGATAAATACTGTTTTAAGCAAATAAATGTACTAAAAAAAAAGGGTGTATTTTTATACGATTATATAGCATCATTCGAAAAACTTAAAGAAACATCGCTCTCATCTAAAAATGACTTTTACAGTACACTATATTCATACAGTGAAATAATGCACATATAAGTCGTGAAGATTATGCACATGCTCAATCAGCATAAAAAAATTTTAATATTTAAACTCTTGAACAATATTCAGATCTTTACCTCAAGGCTACTGTACCATTATTAACAGAGGTATTTTTAAATTTTAGAAATGATTGCCTCAAGGCTTATAAATTAGATTCCGCTCACTACTTTACTACTCCAGGCTTTACTTGGGATGCCATTCTGGTAACAACGAAAAAAGCTGTTATGAATAAGAATATAGTGTCGATTCTTCTTTAGTTATTAATCAAGAATGTTTTTCAGATGTTGCTAGAACTCATTACTGATAAAGATATGTTTCTGTTTATTAAAAAAGGCGTACTTGGTGGAATAAGCCAGTGGTGCAACAGATATGCAGAAGCTAATATTCGCTACATGAAAAATTATAACAAAGATACAACTGAAAGATACATAAAATATTTTGATGAAAATAGTTTGGATGATTGGGCAAGGACTCAAAACCTTCTTCATGGTGCATCGCAGTGGGTCAAAAATGTTAAGCAACAGCCTCATAATTTTTATAATATTGGTAACGAAAGTACTTACGAAAATATTCTAGAAGTGAATCTGGAGTATCCAGAGGGGCTCCACAACTTTCATAAAGATTTACCATTTTGCTCCAGACACATTGCAGCTCCATGTTTGAAGCAGCGTACATTAATGACAACACTAAATAACAAGCATAAATATGTACTTTATTACAAAGCCCTGAAGCCAGCCATAAATCATGGATGATGACTGACAAAAATTTATTGAGCCTCCAAACTCTGGCAAAATACATGGCTTGAAAAATATATTGATCTCAATAGCAATGAGAAAAAAAATATATTAATGCTATTTTCAGAAAAACGGCGAAAAATAAGATGAAGCGTATCGATTTCAAACTATTTAATGATTAAAATGGACGTCATGATGCGGCAGCATACATTGAAAAGCCAAACTTTTACACCTGTGATTTTTTTTATGAGAATAATGTTGCTAAATAGCTACAACGTACAGAACTGATGATTAAAAAGCCAATATACATTGGGCTTCGTGTCTTAGACTTATCTAAGACACTACGATTGTTGCTTTCACTACGATTATATGCTTACCAAACTAAGAAGTGACTGTTAACTCTTGTAAACTGGAACAGACAATCCGATATATGACATAATGAACCATGATATTTATGAAATAATAAAATCTGATAATAATAAATTCAACACATTAGATAATTAAAAAAACAATAAGCTTACTATGCCGTTAGAAAGTAAGGAAATCGTTGGGCTCATTAAAGACGAGTGCAATGGCAATATTAAACCGAAGTTTGTTGGGCTCAGAAGTAAGATGCAAAGTATTGTCGTTGAAAATAAGAATGATATTAAGAAAGCAAACGGTTTCAGGAGTAACGTCGTAAAAGCAACTACACTGAATGTTTATGTGAACAAATTATAACCATTAATCGAGAACAAATTGATATCAGATTACGTCATCACAAGCTCTACACTAAGAGGCAAAATGAAATTGCTCTTTTCTTATTCGTAATTTTTTTTTTACTATTTTGAAACTTCTGTGATCTTTTTATGTCTTAGACGGCTAAGTTAGCAGCGCTCAATCGACTGGGCTGTGGAAGATTCCTCCCAACAAAAAAGATTAACGAAATGGTCAAGGGGCAAAGTCATGTGGTCACGAAATAAAGAAAAGCTAACAGTAAATTAAGCACGGAAGCTATTGCTGAACTAGATGATCACTTCCAGATATTTTTACCTCATCATGTATCTAAGGTTCTTGTGAGTCACTGACTATCATTTAATAGTTTGTTGGAATCCATTGATAGAAAGAAGCTATCAGTTTGCTGTAATCAGAATAGCGTTAAACTTTTCAACCAATAAATATTTAATTATGCAAATACAAGAAAAAGTTTCCTCTGTAAAACTAGTTTTATGTGAGAAAAAAAATATAAGTCATTACATGTTAAGAATTTTGATTTATCTTAATGAACCTTGTGTACGATACAACATTTTCTCGTATAGTAAACAAAATTTTATTTGTACGCATTGCTTATTCACACTTTATCTCCTCCTTAATATTTGAGTTGCTTTTTCATCTCGACTGATCTTGATGAGAATTTTTTGAAAATTTTATTTTCATCAGCAGCTAACTAATCCTTTAGTTCATAGCTATCGTTCGATGCTTTCGATTATTATAAGCCATTAGTAACTTAGGTGAAATGTCAATCCACTTATATCTGCCACGCAAGCTAAAATTTTCCCACATGTCATATTTTAGTGTACGATTAAATTGCTTACGTATAGACGCTTTAAGATAACTGTACGTCAAGTATAAGTTAATTTTGTTCTTTTGCATAAGACTTTGAAAATTTGCATTGTAAAATTCTTTGCCACGATCTGTTTCTAAATTACTTAGTACTCTTTCCTTTGTTAATATAGACTTTATAGCTGTAGTCACATTCTTATCGGTTTTATTCTTTACGGATACAGCCCATGCATACTTAAAAAATACATCTTTATCTGTAAGCAAATTTTAATATTTTTTTTCCCGACTATAAGGTATTATCTTCACAAGATCAGCTTGTCATATTCCATCTAAGCCCTGGACATTAAACTTTCGGCGAAGATAGTTGCGTCTTGCAGGTTGATGAAGCTCTTTTACTACTGCTTTCATCTCTCCTAACTATCTTTTAAAGATATGTTAGATATGCGTGCTACAATCTATTTTAATATATTTATTTTACTCTGCAAATTTATTAGTGTTTCTAAGAAAATATTACTTAAATTGTTTAATACTACATTTAATTTTTCCTATTCCTCCAAATTATAACTTTTTTATTTATCTAAGACAGTCAGATTTACAGCATTGTGAGACTTAATAGCTGATGCAACATTGCACAATCTCTTTTTTCAAGTCAAATTGACCATCTGCGGTGAGCTTGTCCCTGATTTTTCGAGGATCTCGACTACACCTTCCGACTTAGCTGATGAACGTCCGAATAAGTCGATGCTCATTTTGACACTAAAGTAAAATTAAAAACGGAGCTCAATGTATAATGTTTGCTTTACGAAGCTTCTTAACGATTGAATTTATTTTATTAGTATAACTAGGATAACTGGCTGATCATTCTGCTACTAGCAATCTTAGTCGATTGACCAGTTCGTTACGGTCATCTAAGTAAACGTAACCCATTCGCATGTTTAGTCTAGCAATTTTAAATGAGGGTATTGACCTACCTGTCTTCTTTATTTGTGTAGGATTGAATCATGGGACTATAACATCATTGAATTCATTATTATTATATGGACAAACTGTCTCATTTATGTCCAATTTTCTTTTATGCGCATTTAAAGATTTAAAGATTTGTGTGTATTTAACTAAATTATCTTGTGTCATGCGCTTTTCATCAGGATGCTTTGTTAGAAGTAACTCTATTAATCCATGGGTCATTGGATATTTTAGATCTCTTATTTAAATTTGGTTATTTTTTAAATTTACAAGCGAAACACTAAGTATATGTTGTCCGTTTTTTTCTTTTCTCATTTTATAAATTCGATCTAGTTCTGGCTCATTTCTATCAAGTATTTGTAAATATGGATGTGCAGATACATGTTTATTAATATCATAGGCTAAATCATCATATTCGCTATTTTTGGCAACGATATCATAGTCTTCAATAGAATCATTCGATGAGTAAGCATGTTCTTCATCATAACAATTACTATTAGGTAATTAAAACACTATTGTATCGATTTTTCAAATTTTTGGCTTAAAAGGCTTGAAGGATTCTTCAGGTAAAGATTCAGAGCGAAGTGACACGTTTTTCACATTCTTTGTGTCACTAATAATTTTATGAAGCGGGTCAGTAATGGGCTTAAAAGTCTTCCTAACCTGCTTTTCAAAGTATTTCCTTTTCAACTTTAACAGTCGATGCTTACATCTTACAGCTTCTCTAGCTTTTTCAACTTGCTGAAGAACGGCTTTTCGAAAACGAAAAGCATCCATGTTGACTGCTGGATGGTTAACAAAAGATTAATACACACTTTATAAGTATTAGTAATATGTATAGCAAAAAAGTTAAATCCTCTCTTATATCTACCATTATTGACATCTCTTTCCTTATCTTCAACGAAAAATCCATGTTTTTCAACTCTGCAACAGTTTACAAATAACATTTTGAATTTAGTGAACGTCATATCAGTATTAACATGATCATTATAAATATGTTTCAAATTCATATCATCTTGTCAAAATTTTACTAACAGGTTTAAATTGTCTCTGACTAAATGCTTTGGAACTTAAGCATAGGATGGGCATAGATAAGAGCAGTCAACAATTTTGTGACGTCCCATGCAGCAAAAGGCCTTAATATTATCTTGTTTTTTACAGGCAATATCATCAAATATCATTATGGAGTTGGGTAGTGCATCTGGATTAATGACTAGTTCCTGATCGCTAAATAAAAAATACTTTACAACATCTATGGGCTTTAATAGTTTTTCTAGAGACTTGTATTTTGGCTGACTCAACGACTTTGAGTATAGATAAACATTCTTAAATGTCAGTCCCTTTGGGAGAGTAATTAAAGCAAACAAACTGTTTGTTTTATTACAGTTCAATGGACCACAAAGAACAGCTCTTATCTTATTGGGTAACAAATCACCATAGCATTTGATTTTTTTATCCAGCTTAACGATTTCATTGAAATTCACGACAGAAAGTTTTGTATTCTGTTCTGCAAAGCCCATGCTTATAGTATGCTGACTCAACTAAGACTGATACATGATACCGTCAATGGTTTGCCTTTGTATTTTTAAGCTCATCTGTCATTATATTATCTAATCTTTTTTATTATTTTGTAGATATTACGATTTAAGCTTAGTCTTCTGTTTTACGAAGCTCATGTGTGCTGTATGCTAACTGAGCTAAGACTGAAACAGGATACTGTAAATAGCATGCTTCAATTCTTACAAGCTCATTCATCATATTTTGTAATCTTGCCTATCAGTTTGTTGACATTAATGACAGGAAGTAAAATATTCCGTTTTTGGAGCTCGTGATCACTGTATGTTGGAAAATGAATCCATAAATAGTGCTGTACTAATATTTTCGAGCTTATTTACCGTTGAGCCCTGGAACAGTAATAATCATTTACCTTCGCAAAGGTTATAGACTTATAAGCACCAATAATTATTTATTAATAAACTTCATGTAGAACTGCACTTACCAGGATATTAATATTGCAGGCCAGGCACTAAAATAGCCAAGAGATGAGCTCATGAAGAACTAGGCTTGCAAACAACATGATATAGCCTATTCTCAGTATCAAGAAAACATTCCGGCAAGAAATATTGCTGACAAAATTCTCGCTGAAAAGGCGTGGCAAAGATTCAAAGCCACACGGACGCTAGTTTAGAGGAAAAATCTGATGCTTTTCTTAAACACACTAATATTATTATGAAAGTTTTAATCATGCTATTAACAAAAATCAGTGTTTCATGTTATATAATATGTATAAGAATTTTCGAGCAGCCTACGGGAAATAATTAGAACTTATGATAAATAAAGAAGACTCTATTTCACACCTGCCTTTCGTTGTGATTGACTGTTTTCAGCATAATTTAACTTTAAAAAGCGCGCCAGTAGATGTACGTTTAGAGTTAAAAGCACGAGAAATTTTCTCGGAAAATGTATCTGCTTGCTGTCTTATTCTAGATGATTGCATCGTAAAGTACAATCCTATCAGCGTCAACGTTAGAAAACTTGTTTAAGCATGTATGTAAAATTAAAATAAAAATAGCAGTAAAATCAGTCTTTATCATCACGGAGTACGCGGTGGACAAGCAGGGCTTTAATAAGCCTGGTAACAATTATGTGCTCAAAGAGTTGGCAATTCTTCCATTTCATAGAGATGATGAGCTTCAAGTATTTCTCTTCAAGCCATCAATTTTTTGGTGAACACTAAATAATAAGTACAAGCGGGAAAATATATGGCTTGATTTAACCTTTCATGAATTCAATTGGCAAGTAGATAATATTAACTACACAAAAATGGGTAAAATTTTTTGAAAAAGTCTTAACGATGCCAATAAGATTTATGTGACTGGAGAATTTAAGAAGAAGTGGCTCCAAAGGCTTAACTTTCAAGTTTATATTATTAATTATAATCCAGAGTTTAAGCTCCCAACATTAGCTACTGCATGTCCTTACCATAAAGGTGCGTATAGATCCATGTGTAACACCCACAATGTCAAACACATGAAAAAATTTTACTTAAATATAGAATAGAAAGATGCCGTTCATTCTAAAGGAGACTTTTGCACAGTATAAAACGTATGTAAGCGAATTTTAGCGCAGAGTGCTGCATAGTTTATAACGCAGCTTCAAATGTGACGGATACGCGTTTATATTATAGTTAGTACAACGTTTTAAAGCTACAAAATAAAAAAAGTAGATTTATACATGGAATATATTGTAGAAGTTAAAGGTTTTCTCGACACTTTTCGATAGTTCTTACCTAAAGAAGTAGATGTTGTGTCTCTGAAGACACCAGCGATAAGTCATTGGATTCTGCCGCCCCAGTGCAATTTTTCTACCTTACCTATAGATGTACGCCAAAGCAACAGCAGCACTTGTACGCTGTAGCAAAAAACGCTAACCAAATTTACGTTTATAAAGATAATACAGCTGCGTATTTGGAATCTACCATAGAGGGTGCTATGATCACCATACGGCAAATTATGATACTATCAAGTTACATTCTTAGTATGGACTTATCAACAAAGGCGTTAATGTGTTATACTTATCAGGCCTACAAAAGTCTACGTAAAAATAAATTTTGCATACTCAGTCAATTAAATCATTTCTGTGCTCATTGGTAAAAAGTGGTGGAAAGTGCCATTGAACCAGAAACAAAATGTTTTATAAACGCACTTAATAGTTATTAGAGGAATACTTCTAGAATGCTTCCTAGTTGGGATATCGTTAATGGACCTTCTTCTGCTTCTACTGATAGTGACTCTGAAACTGATAATAATGTTGATGCCAAAAACAATTAACACATCTGTGATTAACATACAGCAATATATAATATCATCACATCATATTCTTAGTATGGAAAATTGAACGAATTCATTAATGTGTGGTACTCATACGGCACATAAAAGTCTACGTAGCAAAAAATTTTGCGAAATTAGTAGAGCTCATCAAGTTAAATTGTTTCCATGCTCTTTAATGTAAGGCGACATTCAACCAGACATAGAATGTTTCATGGATGCACTAAATATTTATAAAAAGAACATTCCTAAACTTCCACTCAGTTGATATATGGTTTATGGACCTAATACTACTGATACTGATAGTGACTGTAAGACTGATGATAATATTGATGCAAAAAACGTTATCTGTATGTAGTACAAAGGAATAAGTGCCTTTTTATAAGCTGATGAAGATTCGCGCATGGCTTCAGTTATCCTGTGACTATTGAGCAGTTCACATAAAAAACATGGGTCCGTTCTTCAGCAAACCGCAATACGAAAGCCTAAGTTAGGAAGAGAAGAAGGATGAAAATAGCCGAAAACCTCTTATAGAAAAGCATGTTAAGTCATATTAACTAAAAATTAAGGGAAACTATCGTTCCAAAAATACTTGCTCTTTTTTAAAGAAAAATGGATATGATTTACTGAAAAAAAACACAATAATGAGACACTGCTAAAACTGTATAAAATGTTTGTATTTTTTTAAACTGCTACAAATATATGTCATGAATAAAAATTTTCGTTTTCATTTAAACCATTCACATACTATCTTAATAAACTTGAACTTAAATCCATAAGCTGGCTGCATTTCAAGGTAGAATTTTGCATCCAGTAAGCCAGCGTTGGTCAGTTGGAAGGGCGTAAACTTTTTCCAATGGAAGAGTAAACATTTTCTCTCAAATAATTTTATACGCCCACTCTTGATGAAAAAAGATTTTGCTGAGATACCTTAAATAATGAGCAGAAGAAAGAAAAAAAACGTCTGCTGGTAAAAATACTTGTTCAAGCTTGATTATCCTTTTCTTGCTATACGCTGAGCTTCTTTGTAGCCTACACCTTTCGAACCATCCTAATACCAGAGGTTGATTTGCAGCCAGGAATAGAGGCAGCCCTCAGGACCATTTAACGTCACAGCTACCAGTATCTGAATTGTAAGACCCTAAGTTGCCACCCGAGTAATTATTAAAACCAACCACCCAATTGTTCAATCTCCCCTACCACCAAGTGTCCCAATTCGGCCCCAGCTACCGCCACTCCCCACGACCCAGTGGTGCTATAGCTCAAACCTCTCCAGCCGCCCAATCAGCCTCTCCCCCACCGCATATTTTCCACCCACAGCCTCTCCTTCAGCCTCTCTCCCCACAACTACCCCAGGGGGGAGCTTAGGAGGTGCCAGAGCCCCCATAAGTCACTTTCTGTGGCTAAAAAGTAATAATTACATTTTCCCAGAGATTCTTCACGTTGACGGTCTTTTCTAACGAATTACAAAAAATCATGGATATTGTCAGGAACAATGTTTTTAATGACTTTCTATTGACAAGTAGTAAAGCACAAGAAACCAATTAATATGATTTTATAAATCAATTAGCAGAAAAATATGAGGCCACAGTTGTAAAAATAATAGCAGATAATACAGAAAGTGTCAGTTCACTTTATGCCAAAGAAAATATCATATGCGGTTATATTAATATTAATACTTTTCTTTTATAATTGATACAAGTAACAGTTTAATAAGATAATTTTACACATAAGCTTATATTAAACAGAGAAGAGGCAGTTTTCACTTGGCTATCCACATATTTCTGAAGTTAACCTTGCCCTCATTGACCTACCTATTATTAAAACACCTACTCAAGTCATTACTAAATCGAAGAGTGCAACTACTACTGAGTCTACCGAATGTCAAGCAACTGTAGCTGAAGTTACGCAATCAGATTCTGTGCACACTGAGGTAGTGGCAAATTCATCAGCACAACTTTACCAAGAGTATCTTACCCCGCTTAAGCACCCACTATGACAGGTGATTAATCAGGCTCACCCTGCAGTACGTATCTCTTTAAACGTGGCTTCTCAATATCCGCAAGAGAAGTCTATTTAATTCAGACATTCTATGAATCATATTAATGCTTTGTTCACTTACTACATAAAAAAATCGTTTTCTTTCTTTGCTACACTCATAGTTAAAGTTTTTTAACTTTCTCAATTAATCAATAAGTAACGTTATCGCAAAATGGAAAAGTACATAATAGATCAATTTTGACACCAAATTTAGCAAAAGAAAATTATTAGATTGATGACAAAATAGACGTTGAAAGTGGAAATCCATCTACATCGTCTACTGGTAGATTAAAGTTTTTATTTTAAATAGTCTTAACAAAAAGATTGATTTTTAATAATCGATTTTATTTACAGATATGAATGACTTGAATGCCTCGACAAGTTTAAATAAGTTTCGTTACCTCAGAATTATATACAAAAACAAAAAAAAATTAAGTATCGTAGGGATGAGCGTGGTCAAGGTGACTCCAATAATGAAAGCCTGAGTACAAGAGATTTATTTTATTATAAACAATCAGGTATACAGGTATGGATGAGTGCTTGGCTCGACGAGCGTACAGAGACTGACTCAATACAAGGGTGACGCTTAGACTCTGCAGCAGTCGGTACTGCAGAGTCCCTACACTACTCCCTTTGTTGAAAAAAAAAAACTTAGTCGCTATTAATAGGACGGAGTTATTCGTAGAACACATACAAGAAAAGACCAGGGACGTGAAAACGTTCTTAATAATTCAAAATTTCGCGCAATTAAGCGAGTCGTTGAATACAAATCCTAGAGATAAAAACAAAAAGCAAAATATTATTAAAAAATATTTCATAGACAGAGGCAAACACATTCTCTGCCAACGCAAAAACAAAACGAGGCTGCCGCTTGAAACAAGAAGAAAAGGGGGCATAACGGATAAGGAATTACACTAGTCTTTGGCTTCTAGTGTAAGGTTAAAGATCACCTCTTTTGTTTGTTTGTGTAAGTTTTTAATGCATCTGGCGGCTTCAAAGATGCCATGTTGGGTTTAGAAGACGGTACTACGCGGTTGTCGTTGGATATCCAGGAACCTTCTGAGTTCATCCACTGTTTGAGGCTTTAGAAAGTTGCAAACAGCTTCTACGCGCTCGGGCAAGGGTTTGACTCCCTCACTGTTGATTAGATGGCTTAAAAAGACAATTTCCATCAGGCCCTAATGGCACTTTGGGAGGTTGAGGCAAAGATGAAATTGATTCAGCCTGTCTAGAACTATGAAAAGATGATTCTCGTGCTCTTCCTCCGAAGACGAGGCTATGAGGATGTCATCGATGTATACGAACACGAAATTAAGATCTCCCAAGGCTTAATTGACGTACTTTTGAAAGGTCTGGCTGGCGTTGCGCAGGCCAAAGGTCATGGCTTTGTACTCGAACAGACCAAAGGGGGTGATGACGGCTGTCTTAGGAACATCCTTGGGCGTTACCGGAATTGGGTGGTACGCCCGCAGCAGATCCAAAGCCAAGAAAATCTTTTTGCCAAAAAGAATGTTGGAAAAATCGTGAAGATGAGCGACCAGGTATTTGTCAGGGATCGTCATCTCGTTCAACCGCCGGTAGTCACTGCACACACGCCAGCCGCCGTCCTTCTTTTGGGTCAGGTGTAAGGGGCTGGCCCAGGAGCTGCTAGAAAAAACGCAAGTACAGGATTCTACCAAACGTTGGAATTCCTGTTTGGCTGCTTCCAATTTGGCGCCCACAAGACGACGTGCACGCTGAGCTACTGGAGGGCCATTGGTTAGAATGTGATGAATAGCGTTGCGAGCTTCCAGTGGATGTGGCTGAGGGACCCAAACCACACTGGGAAACTTAACAAGAATGTGTGCGTAACGATTTTTAGGACAAACAAGATAAACAGAGATGCAATCGACAGACTTGTTGAAGCCAGGGACCTCGTGGCCAGAGGCAGATTCGATTAAACTGCGACGTTGCAGATCTACGACTAGACCATTTGCTTCTAAAAAATTGGCTCCAATGATGGGGTATGGCACATCCACAGCGAGAAAGTTCCAAATCAATGGTCAACGGAGTCCAAGGTCTAGGTTGTACTGATCGAGCCAAAGGTGTTGATGAGAGAGCCGTTGGCTGCAAACAACTGAAAAGCGGATGGCTTACGAAGTGAAACGGCCGAATTGGGGAGGATGGAAATGTCGGCTCCTGTGTCGACTAAAAAGATAAGCCCTGAACAACGATTAGGAACATGAAGACGTTTCGTAGAAGGACACGGTTAAGTCGACTCCATACTAACCGGTCCTATTAGTTTTCCTGCGACGAGTGAAAACCTGTGAAGGCGCAGTTGTTGGGATCCGCACAGCTATACACTTTGTCCTTGAATCTGCGATGCCGCCAACAGAGCTTCCCGTTAGAACAAGGCGCGGAAATTTTTGATCTGAAGGAGGAACGACTGAGGGACTTGGAACGAGAGCGTTGACGCACCAGAGCAGCCAGGTTATTCAGACCCTCTGTGAGCTTGTCTACTTTAGCCTCCAAGTCACTGTGAGAAAAAACAGCCAACACTTCGAGGCCTGTGGGAGCTGACACCTCTGCGACTTTGTCTGCCAGAGCTGCTAACTAGCCAAACGATTAATCCGAGGAAGCCGCCAAAATGCCACGACAGTGCTGAAGAAGACTTTTCATGAAGATCGACTTGAGCACCGACTCGCTGACCTGAGAACCAGCGAGGTTGCGCATGTGTGCTAGCCACACCGAGGGTTAACCATCCGAGACGATTGGGCTTTTGAGAAGTCGCTTGAGTCTTGCTTCGTTGGAAAGAGCAAACGCGTTTGTCAAACGTTCCTTAATTTTAGAGTACGGAGCTGTAGGATCCGGAGACGCGATTAAATCAGAGATACTTATAGCCATTTCTTGTTCGAACGTGGGAATGATAAAGTCTGCCTTGGTCTTTTCATTCGTAATTTTGGCTGTGCGGAAAGTGGATTCTACCTGAGCAAACCATATTGCCGGTTCTTTTTGGTAAAACCGCGGGATTTTAGGGACGCGATAAGAGTCTACCTGCGCCGGGGTGGCATTTGCTCTAGCTAGTTGGGTTTGTATAAGCGCCAACTGATCTTGCAGGTCCCTAATTTGTTCTGCCGGGGTAGTCATGGCGATAAAAAAAAGAATATAAATGCTGCAAGGTTACAATGAAACGCACGTTAACAATGTGCACACGTAAGTGCAGTACAAACAATTAGCAGAAAAAAAAATCCTTGAGCAGTACAAAGTAAAAATTAAATAATAATAAAAAATGAAACAGAAGCGGCTATTCACACAGTGAGGTTAACCTGTTTTGAAAATCAAAAGCTGATAAACGGACGCTGGTGTGCTGACACCGAGAAAAAAACGCTGTTATCATGGTGTGAAAGTGCGACGAGAAAAAAAACAAAAAGCTGGATACCGAGAATTGGGCGCAAATGCAGTGCAAGCACTAAAAATCGTGAGCGTTAACGAGGCGTATGCACGCATAAGCGAGAACCGGAATTCGCGAAGCTTTAACAAGGTTATAGTGTTTGTTTACCTTGCAGAAAAAAACGATGCACTGCGATGCACGGTGACTGCGCTGCTTTTACTGGCAGCTGGCACGTGGGCGGCTGCGAGAGCGTTGGCTTGAAGGCAGCAAAAGCTCCCTACAAAGAGGCTAGAGAGATAAAGCGCACCGAGCCAAGATGACAGCAAAGCGCGTGGTGCCTACTCGGTTATGTCGGTCCCCAAGACACGAGGAGACGCTGGAGAGGTGAGGACGAGACGCCCGGCGTCGATACCCTGGAGACGATGGCCCTGGCTAAATGAGTAGACAGGGTCACCAGTGTAAGGATAAGCGTGGTCAGGGTGTCACCAATGATGAAAACCTGAGTACAAGAGATTTACTTTATTATAAATAATCAGGTATACAGGTATGAATAAGTGCTCGGCTCGACAAGCGACAGAGACTGACTCGATACAATGGCGACGCTTATACTCTGCAGCAGTCAGTACGGCAGAGTCCCTACAGTAGCACCTCCTTACGCAGAAGATAACTTACTAAATTAATTAGAAAAAAGAGAGTGTTGAAATGATTAAAGAACATTAAATTCATCAAAATAAATTGGAAAGAAAAAGAACAAAAAGTGTTAAAGATAAAAAGCTTAGCATGCAAAAGATTTTTTAAGAATAAAAAAAAATATACTAATCAAGGAAAAAAAAACCAATGAAAAACTAAAAGAGACTAAGAAGTTAATAAATCTTAAAGGACATACGGATAACAGTTACAACTAACAAAACGAAATACAAAATATATGCTGCCAACTTAAGAAAGTCAACTGGTTTTTAGTATACATCAAAGTAAAGTATGACAAAATAAGCTATAAATAAAACAAGAAATAATAACCTGATGTACAAGATCTTTTTTCTTTACATTGTAATAGCATGTGTGCAAGTACTTTAAAGTTGATTTTTTTACTTTCTTTTAATACAATTGCTTGTGTTGTAAAATATAACTTATATGTGCTCGAATAATAGGCAACCAGAGTATAATAAGGATATTTTTCAGTCTGGATTACGAAAAATTTTTATTATGCATCCTAATATAGCTCACTTGTCCTAATATACGGTTTATCTAAATTAAGCATGTCCTGATACTGCACAGTCACATACTAATATAAAACATTTATTTATTACATATTTTCAATGTCATATCTACAGCTATTTTTTATTTCAATCGTATGAAAATAATGCAATCTCAACTATCAACTTTAATTTTCTGTTTCAATTACATAATTACTTTGAATTAAGGGCAATAAATTTGTCCTTTTTAAAGTGTCCAGAAATACCTTATTAAAATAGAAAAGCTCTGCCCAATCATATTATTACACCAACACTTACTGAAGTGTAATTCTAAAGCTTGACACTCTTACTCAATTTTCTTTGAGTGTGCATTAGCTTATCAATAAAGGTATAAGCTCATGGTCTTGCACGAAATTTTTACTTGTCTAGAGACAGAATTGTTGACTTCATTCTCGACGTCAGTGTATACATGTATCGACAATTTTGTTTAATTTTATAAGATTTGGTTCTCCCAACAAAATTTCTCGAACCTGCACTGAGTCTGGCTGCTGCTTCTGTAGCTGAGGTTTTTTATTATTTTTTTATTTCTAAGTTTTATGTATCAACTTCACATTAAGGACAGCTTATCTGTTCAGCCTTGCTCTTTTTTAAAATATTTTTTTCTATAGCTGTAGCATTCTTCATAGCGAAATAGTTAAATTTAAATGTATGATTTATACATGCCACATAAGTCCTGTTAAATTGTTTCAGTGGCAAACACTCTTCAATGTTAAGAATAAACCTAAGAGAGAGAAAATAGTCCTTTAGTTTTCATTTACCATCTTTCATTTGTCAAACATTATATTTGACGTATTATGTACCTATTGAGTAGCACTTGACGATGACATTTCGTTTTTTAAGGTCCTCTTAGATAAATAACGTCATTTTTTATAATAATAGAATAATAAGTGACGATGAAATCTTCATATGGTACTTCTCCAGAGTCACAAAGGAGACCATGGTCATTGCGTTCTAACCATCAATTTTCTCTTTTGTTTTTAGGCCGTAGCTGACCCCAGGGGAAGGGGGGGGGGGCTTGAAAAAACACTGTTGGTGTAGAATCTTCTTTAATCTGTAACCATCTTTAAGCTACTACAAGAAACAGATAACTAATATTCATATTTACTTACATTTTTTTTGTATACCCTATATATGTATTATAATTGTTATTGCATTGACACGAGGTAGTGCTTTTATCTACGGGACCAAATAGCTTAAAAGATATGTTAAAGCATCGTAGAAATCGTTTGAAGACATAAGCAATCGGTGTCGGCATTATGCAGCCAGTTTCTGATACTTTTTATAACGCTGACTGTGTAAAAAATTTTTCATGAAATAGTGTTAGTAAAACTTCAACGGCTGTTAAATGATAAAACTATAACAAAACATTCAAGATATAGTTAATAGTAGTGTGATAGTGCTTGAAAGCATTAAAAACTATTAACAATCTGTAAAGTTGTCATTCCACTGTAAGCAAAAATTATTGAACATTGAGTGTCTCTTATCGACTTTTTTAGAAATATTCTTTAAAAAGTTGGAAATTCAAAGATATTGTCTCACTACTACATCAAGCCATGATGACAATAATGTTGTGGTGTTGAGAGAACTTGATACTGCGCTTCAGAATCGTATAAGTAGTGTCATTATTGTGAATAGCCAGCACTTGCTTGTGGTAAAATTTCTGAACCTTGCGGAAAAAGAGTTGTTTTAAAAGTGCTAAAAATTCTAAATCAGCAGCATGCTTTAAGAATTAATACAGTTTTAACAGCAGAACTTGTCTTAGTGAAAAATGATACGGTGACTACTAAAAGTAGGTACTCTAACACCTAGTCGAGATGTGTCTTTTATACAACTGGTTTGCATAAACGGTTTAAAAATATTGTTCACAAACCTACTGCTAGTGACATTGATATATTCCAAAAATAAGATCCTGGGTAGATTCTGCGTTTTTTTTTAAATTTAATAATAACTATAAATAAATATCAGGCTGTAAATGGTATTTCTTATATAGAACTACCTAATCCTGTTATTAAAACAAAATTTTGGTTTAATGTTAAAAATTTCAATAACCAGTGTATTAAATAGTCCATTTTGTCGGCACTAAATCCAGCAAGCAAAAATGCGTATCGAGTCATGAACTATAAGGAATATAAAAATTATTAAAAATTTACTGGGATGTTATTCTTATTGTTAGCTAAGTGAGTACCGAAATTTGAAAAACAAAATAATATTTCACTTAATGTATATATCTTAGAAAAGAAAATGATAACTTTTAAAACTGGCCTCCTTTATTTGACAGCTGAAAAGAACGTTGAACATGTAAAAACGTTACTCATAGAAAATCAGTGTATAGGAATATATAATAAGGAAAAAGCAAATAAGAAAGCAAAAAATATTCAACATTAAAGATTATAATGATATTAATTATTCTAGAATGATGACAGAGATAGAAGAGGATGATACAGAAGAAAATGATATAGAAAAAAGGAAAGCAACAATTAATGATATTAACCATGCTATTAATAGGATTATTAACAAGGTATACAAAAAAAACCATAGGAAGAAGGAGATGCTAAGTCAGAGGAAGGATTAGAGAGCAGTGTTAGTCGTACAGACAATGATAAATACCGTTGCCATTTTGTGTAGGTAAAAAATTTATCTTGGGTTGTAAGAAGCTCTGAAACTCAATGTAAACCAAAAATACTCACTTGCGATTGTTGCCTGCATTACTTTAAAACTAATAAAAAGCTCATAATACACACAGTGAAGTGCGTTAAACTTAATAAATGTAAAGTTAGCTTGCTAAAATATGGTAATAATATTTGGAAATTTTAAAATCTTAAGAATAAATATCAAGTACTATTTATAGTATATGCAGACTTCGAGTGTTTATTGAAACCTGTACACAATAGTGAGAGAACAATACAACACTATAGAGCACTAAGTGTTGGTTACTATGAAAAGTGCGGTTTTAAAGATACTAAATCACGATACGTTTCTTATAGAAAAGCAACTAAAAGCTGTAAAAATTAAGCTACCTGGTTTGTTAACGAAATGTGAGATCTCGCCATGAATTTACAAAATACGTACAATAATCCAGTACCCATGTGATTATTAACTGAAGAAAAGAATTCTAATTTTTTCTACGCTGACAAATATCATATCTGTGAAATGTATATTAAAAATGAAGATCAAATTAATGATCATTGTCATTTTATTGAAGATAAGGTATTTTTGTCAGACTTTTTTAATTTATTTCAAGTTCTCCTTCAATTTATTTATAGCTTTTGTTTTTAATTTTGGATATAAAGGCCCTGCATTTATAAAATGTAATCTTAGATACCAGGATTCATTAAGAATACCGATAGTTTTTCATTACCTGAGTGACTATGATCCACATTTTTTTATACAAGAATTTGTAACTTGTCTTCCTGAAAAAGTAGATGTAATATCTGGGATAAAAGAAACATATTTCTTTTATGAAATATGTTGAGAGAACGGAAATCAACTTACATTTTATCCACTCTCATTAATTTTTACCTTTATCACTCGATAAGTTGGCATCCTATTTGGAACAGCATAATATTATAAAGACTAGTTTTAGTCAAGACAATGCATACCTAATGGATCAAATCTAATTACTTAGGATGGGTTTCCATGTGATTATGTAGTATCATTTGAAAAACTTTAAGCAAATGTCAGAAATGATCGAAATATGACTTTTTTTGGAAATTTATATGACGCGCAAATAAATACTCAGTACTATATAGATGCTCAAACAATATGAATCATATTTAATATAGCAAATCTCGGACAGTTTTCAGATTATTGCGTCAAGACACGTGTGCTTCTATCAGCAGAAGTTTTTGAAAACTCTAGAAGTAGTTGTCTAGAGGTATACAAATTAGATGCTACTCACTACTTTCCAACACCAGGTTTTGCTTTGGATGCTATATTGAAAAAAACCAGAGTAAGTTGAAGTATATACACACAAAGTTTTACGAAAACATTAAAAAATAAATTCATAACTTTTTTTACAGATTTCACTAGAACTCATTACTGACCTTGACATGTTTATGTTTATTGGGAAAGGCATAAGGGGCAGAATAAGTCAGTGCTGCAACAGATATTCCGAAGCAAATAATCACTGTATGTATGATTATAGAAAAAAATGTTTCAAAAAAGATATAATCTATTTAGATGTGAACAGTTTATACGGTTGAGCTATAACTCAAAGACTTTTTTATAGTGGATTTGAGTCGGTTGAGAACATTGACAAACAACCTCACGACTTTTATACAATTGGCAATAAAAGTGACTATGGATATATTTAAAAAGTAGATTCAAAATACTCAGATGTGCTCCATGATTTCTATAGAAACTTACTGTTCTGCCTTATACACATTTCAGCTTCAAATTAAAAACAGAAAATATTAAATGTTTTTTATTATAAAGCTCTCAAGCAAGATAAAAATAACGGATTAAGACTAACAAAAACTCATTGGGCTTCACAGTTTGAGCAAAGTGAATGGCTCAATGAGTATATGGACCTGAATAGTAATAAAATAAAAAAAGGTAAAAATTAGTGTTAAGCTTTTAGACCACTAAGATTGGCATTACAGTGCAGGTGCATATATCGCTAAACCCAACTTTTATATATCTTACATTTTTTATAAAAGTTTCGTTGTAATCAAATCACTACAAAACTTTTATAAAAAATGAAAGATATATAAAAGTTAGGTAGTGATTTGATTACAACGATCAGAAGTAATACTGACAAAGCCCATATATATATTTGGCTTTCTAAATTAAACTTCTCTAAAATGCCTGTAAACAGCTTTTATTGTCATATTTTTTTTTTAATTTTGTAGCGATTTAATTACAACGATCGGAAGGAATAATGACAAACTCCATGTATTTTAGGCTTTGCGAATTAAACTTTTCTGAATTGCCTGCTTACAGCTTTTATTGTGATGATATGATTTGTAAAATAAAAAATGACTGCAAACTGTTGTACACTTATACAGATAGTTTCATATATATAATTAACAACCATGTTGGTTATGAAATCATGAGAACTGACATTCAAAAATTCGATACATCTAACTTTACCAAAGATAATAAGTATAAAGTGCCACTGAAAAATAAGAAAATGGTAGGACTTATAAAGAATTAGTATAATGGCAGTATTACTACAAAACTCGTTGGTCTAAGAAGTAAAATGTACAGCATTCTCTTTCAGAATGAAGACACAATAGAAAAAGGAAAGAGTGTTAAGACTAATGTTGTTCAAGCCACTATTGACTTTAATAATTACATTATTTGTCTAAGCAATTAAAACATTAACAAAAATTAAGAGCAAATTATTATAAGATCTTGTCTGCGCAAGATTTATATTGAAAAAACAAAAAAAAATAGCTCTTAGCTCTCGTGATAATAAGCTATGCGTTTTCTCTAATATTACTGACACATTAACCTGGGGGCATTGTAAAGTGAATCATAAACGGTAAGATAGAGCTGTAGAAGAAAAAAAAGTTAATAAGAAAAAAAAAAATATAACAAGTCCAAGACTGTGATGTCAAATTGGTTTCCGGAAAAAAATTTTCATAATATACAGGGTCAAATTAGTTCCCGAGTCATAAAGGCAAATGGTCGAATTCATTCCCGGCTATTTAATAATTATGTAGATACTATATTTCTTCCGTAACACTTTTTCCAGGCTTGATACTGGCAGTTATTTAAATGCTGGCGTGTTTAAAAGATGTAGAACTCTGTTTGAAAAAAGTGAAGTTTAAGAAACTCGTAAAAATTTTTTTGAGACTACCTTACTAAATTCAAAGCAATTTGCACAACCTGTTTAATATAATAATACATTGTTTTTTAAATGGTTCTTTTTTTTAAAGTCTCTTTTGACTTTTTTTATTTACTTCGAATCTTGGTATACACTTCAAATTGCACAGATTTCAGCTCTTCTACAAATTTAAAAATGTTTGGACTGGATGTGAATTGTAGCACAGGGGTCTTATGCTACCCTAATGACTGCGTCTAAGTGACGAAGCCATCTAATTTATTAATAAACTAAAAAGAGGGAAATCGCGAAGCAAATACAAAGTACAAACTATAAAACGCGAGACAAGCAACACTATGATGCGAACACGTTTCTGAATTTAAGGGCAACAATTTAACAGCTAAATTATTAAACTACCTTTACTATAAATGAAAAGAAATTAATTATAAAAGCACTTACGTTAATAAACGAAGGATAGGATAGGTGGGGTTGAACTAAATAAAAAAAAAACACTACTTATGAGCCACTGGTGAAGATATAATTTGTGGCTCAAAAGAGGAAACTCTTGCGAGAAAACCCCCTAAGAGGAAAAAACGACCGATACAAAAATTGAACACAACAAGAATTACAACCTGGTTTGAATTGATGTGTAGATGTGGAGGTGTAAATGTGTGAGCGTGTGAAGGTAAGTGCGCGTCCGCACTGTTCTCTTCCTCGTCTTCGTACCACGGTTCCGCGAGTGCGGATGTTCGCCGTGGGTGCTCACAGCACGTGGTGAACGTTGACGTGGCACGCGGATGTGATTTAAATTCGGACAAACAAAAAGGATTAATGCCAGAAACACGTTAATGCGTCGCGGTGTAACGAAAAACTTTTCGAAAAACTCAAACGAGCAAAATTTATCCTAGACAAGCTACGTACACGATTTCTCAGAAAAAAAAAAACTGGAGACCGCTCTGTACAGAGGCAAGTATCGGACTGGACGAGGCCTACCGAATTTTCGCAGAACAGACGCCCTTTCTCTCTCCTTTGACCCCCCTCCCCTTACTAATGATGCGCGCTAATTAGCAGAGGTGTTATTCGTCTCGAGTGTCAATTCGGGCGCCAGGACGCGAACAATACCGAAGATAAACGATGTATACTAATAAGTCGGTTTTAAAGGGAGAGAGCGAACGAGAAACTAGAGCATAATAATAAACGGGCGCAACGAATGTGTGTAAAAGTAAAATGATTTAAGTGTAGTTCAATGTATTGATGAGGACGGACGTGCTGTGAGCTTCGATGCTCCTCCGCTCACGTGGCGGTACTCGATTTAGTCGTGTTCGACTAAACAGGATGTATGAAACATCTCATTTAGATGCGCATGAAAACATTTACAGTTATTTGTAGTACAGCAGATCGAATATAAAAATTTAACCGATGTCGTCAGAGAAAGTAAGGAATCACTTGCTACGTTATTTTGTAATATATAGTCGGAAAAATGTAGTCACTCTAGCATAGTTAGGCATTATAGTCATTAAATCTTCAGGATAACATTTATTTTAGGGTTAAAAAAAGCCGATCTTTGACGGCCTCGTCAACTAGTTTGTGCTCATGTAGGTGACTTGATTTTTCCACGATGTTGTTCGATAAATTAATATTTACATAACATTTGCACGATCAAACCGTGCACGTCTAACGTTGGAGATTATTTTTTAGATTTTTTTGAAATCCAAAAGTATAGTTATCGCCATACAGCAGAGTTTTAAAGATACTCCATTGTCAATCACTAGAACGAGTATAAAAAAATACAATCAGAAGAACATGACTGATACATTTAATATGTTACAACTAAATATATAGATAGCTTACTCACGATGGAATTATTCGTATAAACCCTTGTCGATACTTTGTCAACCAAGAGTTGAGTATAGTCGGCTGCTCTCAAGTTTAATGACTTATTGTTTTTCTGAATGGTATGGATGTACATTCTTTCTTTAAGTTAGGGGTAAAGGGTACAGTTGTTGACCCCCCGATAGTGATTGACCGCCACATGCATTTTTAAATGGAGTCTTTACATATAGATATACCAATTATACAGGGGTCAATCACTACCTTAAGGTGTCAATAACTATTCTTTACCCCTATCCTCTAATTTTCAACAAAGCAAATACAAGCTTAAACAAAGTGCTGTACTGCTCAATACTATACTGCAATATACATATTAGGTGTATGGGAACTGATTTGACCATGCACTCAAACAATTTAGGAACCAATTTGACCTTCAGTCTTAATGACTCATTGAACAGTGGGAACCAATTTAACTTTTTTTACAAATTTGGGAATAAATTTATCTATGCCCGTCCGAAAAATAAGGGTCATGCTGATATATCACCATATTATATAATAATAAATAAAGAACCGAGATTTACGGCACATGGAGACGGAGAAAAAAATAATAATGAAGGCAGATGAAAAAGCGTTTGTGCAGGAGAGAGGTTTCCAGAAGGGATCAACACGAGAATCTTAACATCTGGAGAAACTGTAAAATAATCATACATATAATTAAACGCAAACCATAAGTGAAATATGATAATTTCTTTTTTTAAGATGGCAAGCAATATAATGTTACCTCCATTACTGACTCATCTTTTAGCAAAAATTATGAAATAAATAAGAAACGTACCATAAAAAAACAAAAGGGTAATGACAATGGACCAGAAGTAACTTGTCAAGAAGAAATGGGTTGAAGGGAGATTTTTATAGTTGAGCTACCTTATGTGGTAATAAAAACTTGTTTAAAGAGCAACACCAACAACTGCAGGCTCGTTTGATCAGAAATACCAGATAGCAACATCAAGTCATCGACTGTTTAGTATTTGAAGCAAGGGTATTGACCAAAAATAACCTCAGAAGAGGTAGAGTGTAGAAATGGATATCTTTGAAGAACTTTTGTTGAGAAAAAAAGCAAAATACGATTTTGAGATAAATGTTAATTTGTTTCCTTTATACTCATTTTTTCTTATCAATTCTATTTTTATTTTTATTTTTTTTTTTTTATTGGTTCTTTTTTTTAAAGTCTCTTTTGACTTTTTTTATTTACTTCGAATCTTGGTATACACTTCAAATTGCACAGATTTCAGCTCTTCTACAAATTTAAAAATGTTTGGACTGGATGTGAATTGTAGCACAGGGGTCTTATGCTACCCNTTATTTTTCTTTTGAACATATTTCCGATTTGGCAGCTTTAAATAAAGCCACTTCTGGGGGCTTCCTTTCAAGCAAGAAAATGACTAAGATAACAGCAAACAACAGCTGTATGGTTACCAAATTACGTAAAGTTAATACTTAATACGAAATGAAGGCCATTGTAAAACTCAAAGACAAGTTTTAAATATTTGTATCTAGTGCAGTGTTAAACAATATTGTTTTTAACAATGGGCTGTATAATAATTTATTAGGTCTCTCACAGAAGATGGAGCTCTTTATAACTGAAAATGGTTGTCAAACTCAATTTTTAAGTGTATAACTTTAATAGTTCTTGTGGCAATAACAAGAAAAAGAACCAAGTATAGCATTTTTTCATAAAAAATTCTCTAAATAAATCGACTTCCTTGAAATTCAAATATTTTTATTCACAATTTTTTTCTATGCATTTGCCATGTATCTTTGACTCATCATTACTTTTTTTTTTTTTTCTTTTTTCTGAGAACAAATGATCTTTTAAACTCAAACTATTGTGGATATTGTCAAAACTCAACCGTTTAACGAAAATTAAAATTTTTCGTCAGCGTACAATTTTCTCTACAAAGAAAGTATTAGGATACTTAATTATCTGCAGCTTTTGCTCGTAAAAGCCACTAGAAATTTTATGCTGCTGATAATCCTCGAAATGGTAAGTAAATGGCTTTGTTTAAGCTACTTAGGTTACAGTAAAAATTTCTGTCAACAAGTTAGGCGAATAACCTTTTTCAACGTCTATTATGGTAAGAAAATGGAACCTACGATTATTTTAAACAATTTTATTACCTACATGCTGCTTATTATTATCGACTGATTAAAACAAAATAAAGCATTGAAAAGCGTACCAGCTAATGTGCATTTGAAATTTGAATCAAGATATAATTTTCTGCAAGGAAAAGCTGCTCGTTGTCTGATTCTATATAATCGCATAGTAAAATGTAATCCCGTGAGTGGGGATGTAAAAAAACTTGTGTAAATTTGCTCATTAAAAATAAAACAGCACTAGTCATTTCAGCCAGTTTAACTTGAGTTAAAAGTATAAGCGTCAGAATGTGTGGCTTGAGCTTTACTATCATGGATTACATTGGAAATCTAGTAAAATAAGCTCTACAGAAGTTGATAATGTACTATGAGAAAATCTCAAAGATGCCAAGAAGATTTTTTTAGTTAGAGGAGTAAAGGGAATGTGGCTAAAAAGGTTTAATTTTAAGGTTAATGGTATGGTTGATTGTCCAGAATTTAAACTGCCAACATGAGCAACTGCATGTCCTCATCATCGTGGTGCGTATAAATCCACGTGTGCCACCTGCAATGTGAAACCAATAGAAAAGTTCTATTTCGATACGGAGTCGGAAGATGTCGTGGGTTCTAAAAATAATGTATGATAAAATTTTTATGAAACTGTACTTTTTTGAGAATTATTATTACAAACAAATGCATCAAATTTATATTATTGTTATAATTAATTTATCCTTATCCTAAAACTATCGTAAGATTAAATTACAAAGATCCAATGATAAGTTTTCATAAAACATATTCGTACACTAGCATAGAGTAAGACGTATATAAACGAATTTCAGTGCTTAGAGCTGTTTCGTTTATCACGCCAAATCAAACGTATTGTATACACGCTTATGTCATAGGGAGTACGACGTCTTAAACCTACGGAAACAAATGGATTATACAAGGATTATATTATACAGATTAAAAGTTTTCTTGGCGCCTTTCGAAAGTTTTTATCCAAAGAAGTAGCTGTTATGTCTCTCATGACTATAGTGATGAGTCCTGAGACAGAAATTTTTCTACCTTACCTATGGATCTGCGCCCAATAATGATTATCAGTCAAAGAAAGTGTATGGACTTCACTGGTTCGAGGGTGGTTGTTACACAAGAAAATTACAACAGCACTTGTACGCTGTAGCAGAAAATGCTGACCAAATTAACGTTTATGATGATAATACAGCTGCTAATTTTGAATCTACCATAGAAGGTGCTGTGATCACCATACAGCAATATGTGATACCATCAAGTTACATTCTTAGTATGGACTAATCAACAAAGACGTTAATGTGTTGTACTCATCAGACCTACAAAAATCTACGTAAAAATAAATTTTGCATACTCACTAAATTAAATTATTTCTGTGCTCATTAGTAGACAGTGACATTAAACCAGAAACGAAATGTTTTATAGACGCTCTCAATAGTTATAAAAGGAATAATTTTAGAATGCCTCCTAGTTGGGATATTGTTAATAGACCTCCTTCTGCTTATACTGGTAGTAACTTTGAAACTACTAATAATATTAATGCCAAAAACAATGACTGTATATTAACAAAGAAAAAAAAAAGTAAAAAAAGTGGTATCAAAAAAAATGTCGTAAAATCAGCGCCTTCTTATAAACTGACAAAAATTTCCATATAGCTTTAGTGAGCCTGTAACGGTTGGGCAGTCAAAATAAAAAACACAGAGATCCATACCATAGCAAACCAAAATTCGATAGCCTCAGTGGAGAATTGTAGCATAAAAATAGCTAAAAACCTCTTATAGAAAAGCAAGCTTAAGCATCTCAATAAAATATAAAAGGAAATGTTTACTCTAAAAATATTCGCTCTCCTCTAAAGAATGATAGATATAATATAATTAGAAAAAAAGTTATTAACTTGTCCTTGCTAAGACTACTAGAAATTTTTTTATTTTAAAAAGCTACAAATAAATTGATCAAACTTTTATTTCTTGTTATTATTAAAAACCATTTGCGTATTATTTATTTAGATGATGTCCTTTCAATCTTGCACCATAAAATTATAAGGGAACCTTTTAAATGTAAAGTTGAAACTTTAGTTTTCATAGTATTAAAAATATAAACTATTTCTGGCTTAACTAAATTTATTCAAACGTAAGATAGAATGTTACATAGTTGTTGAATGGATTAATTTTTTTCAATTCAAAAACATTTTTATTACTAAATTCTATAAATCAATTTGAAATTCAATGTTCTAATTGATTGACACAAAGTTCTTACCTAGATAAATAAATTGAATATCAAGGAAAAATTATATAGATAACACATAACTAAGACCATAATAAGGTTGTGAGATAAAAAGACGTATAAGATATACTAGTACCGTATGACATAAGACAAACTCAAACAGTTGGTCAACGCCAGCTCGCCGTACCCCACTCCATACATTTCGCTCAGTGAAACCTAACGCCACAACACCAAGTAAACAATTTAGAAGGAAAGTATAGTGTAAGAAGCACATAAAGCCTTTGGGCCGATGGCTGCATCCTGATAAACAAAAATCAAGTTTATTTGTTTGTAAAAGGAATCTACGAGTTTCACCCTTCATTCATAGAAATTCGGACCTAACAAATTGGCATCCCTTGTACCATCAGAATTCAAATATGTACCATGCTCAGCAGTTACACCCTACGTCAAGAAAAAATCTATTAGTACACCAACAAATCAGACAAGCAAATTTTGCATATTTTTAGCTCAATCAGAACAGTATACAACAAGTTGACTATAACAATCCCAATTTGTATAATTGTGATAACATATCTTGTTTTTATAACCCTAATGACACAAAAAAAAATCTCCGAGTGTGGTTAATTTAGACGGAAGAACAGTATTACACCCAGCTTTTTTATATCAAAATAATGACTTCAATGATCAATCTGTAATATTTTTGCAAAAATTAAATGAAACGCAATCTTACCAGCCTTCAAACGTCTTGTAAAAAAATCATCAAAATTTTGGCTTCACACAACCAACATAATACCTAAATCAATTTGTAGCCTATTTCAATTGCCCCTTTTACACAAGCTTACTGCATTGTGTATTTGGTAACTCGTCTACTTCTCTAATGGAAAATTACTTCTGCACTTGCAAAGATGTTCAGATACCACGTGAATTGCCGAATAACACAAGCTTTCGCTCAAGATCGAACTTATTCAATAATTAGCAAAATTTCAGACCTCATTATTCTAAACCAGGCAATGCTCGACAGGAACAGTGCTCGTCGCCCAGCCGCAACGACAAGCAAAGACCTGAATCAGCTTGTATTGAAAAACCGATTTGTGTAATCTCCTGAGTGTCCATCGCCAGAAACATTGACAATGCACCAACAATAAAATTTAAAATTTCACAACTAATTAAAAATGAGTACACTTTTATCAGAGATACAGAAGTGATCGTCAATGCTATAAAATTATCTTAATTACTACGAAATAATATTATTAATATTGATACAAAAACTGCTTTTATTAGATTAACTTTTCACAATATCATAATATTACGAACAGTAACGTTAAACATGTATTATAAAAAACACAATTTTCACGTCTTAGCAAAAGAAACCCCCTCAGTGAGACAGAAATATTAACAAATTTTTTCCCAGCCAAAGAGCAGGCCAGTTTTTGTTATGATACAAAAGCCTTTATGCAGAAAAAAGACGTATAAGTCCTATTATTTTTGTAGAAAGATTTATAACAATAAGCGACGAAAAACGTCGACTTGGATTGCTTGATACAACAAAAAACTGTAGAAGTAATGAAAATAATTTTTACTTAATTATAGATAATATTAGCATTAATAAAGAAAACTCTGAATCTCTTCCAACTTCTCAACATTTTAAAACTATAGAAGTAACCTTTGGTCAAAATCGTGTATACAAAGTACCAGCAACAATCAGAGTTCCCATCCAGATTCCTGTAACACAAACGAGCAGCCTCGGGCAAGCATATTTGTGCTCGAATATGAACTACTCCTGGTGTATCTATATCCCTCCACAAAATCTTATATCTTTTGATCTAGATGATTCAGAAAACTTTCTTGAGTCAGATTTTAGTGATGATGTTCCCAATATTACAAGAATGGAAAGCATTAAATATATATATATTACGAGAAAACTTTGTCAGCATCATCATAAAAAGACAAGCTTTAAACAACTTTGCCAAAAAGTAAAAAAGTTTTCACATCTATTTTATATCAAAGGTGATGCTGCTCCACGTACGTCGTATGTACAACATAATATACCAACAACTGACAATAAACCTGATTCTACTAAGCAATGTAGATATTATTCTGCTCTACACAAGGAAGATAGGGATCAGATAAAAAATTATCATAAAAAAAAACTATCAGTTATTTTTCTAGCTCGTACAATAGTCCGCTGTGGATTTTCATCAAAAAGCCAGGACCCAACGGAGAAAAGAAACATCGTCTCATAATAGATTATAGAAAATTAAACTTAACAACTATACCTTATGTTTACCCATTGCATAACATAACAGAGATATTAGAGCCAATTGGAGGGTCAAAATTTCTCTTAGTATTCAATCTAGCTAGCAGGTTTTATTAAATTACAGTATCTCTAAAAGATCACCATAAAACAGCTTTTAGTACTTCCTACAGAAATTATGAGTATACAGGTATGTCTTTTAGATTATCCAATGGATGAGCTACATTTTAAAGACTCATGAATTCTACGTTATTGGTATTACAAGGCATAGAACTATTTATATTTTAAGATGATATTATAACATGTGAGAAAACTTTAGAAGAACATGTAATAAAAGTAAGAAAGTTATTTAATATACTTTCAGATACTAGTTTAAGGTTACAGCTAGACGAATGCGAATTTTTAACTTCTGAAGTAACTTATTTAGGACATAAAATATGTAGTTATGGAGTAAAACCCGATTCCAAGAAACTTAAAGCAGTTAAAAACTTTCCAATACCAGCAAATTGTAAGAAAATACGAAAAATTTTAAGTCTCTCAGGATATTATAGACGATTTATTAAGGATTGTACTAAAATTTCTGAGCCTTTAACCCTATTAGTACGAAAAAGTCAAAAATCTGATTGGACTAAGACTCAGGAAAAGATCATTAAAGTATTAAAGTCAGCCCTGCGTAAGGCCCCGGTACTTGCATGTGTCAATCTCGACGAACCATTCATTCTAACTACCAACGCATCTCACTTAGCTCTCAGTGCTGTTTATAGTTAAAAAGAACAGGGAAAAGACCATCCTGTAGTCTACACGTCTCGCACTCCTAATAAATGTGAAAGAAATTACACCACTACTGAAAAAAAGTATTTAGCAGTGATAGCAACTATACAAAATTTTTGATACACTATTTATACGGACAAAAATTATAAGCTTATAAAGACCACGAGCCTTTGACATAAATCAAATAATTAAAGGACCTTATAAGTTGTCTTAATTAATAGAGAGCAAAACTCCGTGGGTACAACTACACTTATCAGTTCAAATCTGAACGTTTGAATTTGAATGCTGACGCTTTATCGCATAACCCTGCAGATTCTAACGAAATAAATACCGTTAAAGATGATATAGATTTCAAGGGGAAGTGTAAAAGAGTTAGAAAAATTTTAACATTTAGCCGTACCCGAAACAGTAGTCACTCTAACAGCTCGAGCTCCGACAGCGAGTACAGTCATCAGGAAACATTACAGTTTGCGTATGCTACCTTCAAAACCTATTTAAAAAGATCTCAACAAGCAACATTGTCTATTGCACTTGCTGATAAAGCTAGTGATATACATATTTATAGCTGAAATGATCTTGAATCTACTACTACAGTGAGATAGGTAACGAGAGGAAGGAAAAAGTGTTGTAAGAATTCTCCTCCCAATATACCACCAGAAATAGAAAAGGGTAAGGAGATTTCAACCTACCACTGATAGCTCAAAGATTATTTAAGCACTGAGTTTAAGAAAAACAAAATTCATCTCCTATAAATCCATGGCCACTTCAGACTCTAATGATACAGAAATTCTAGGCACATCGGAAGATGAAGAAAATCAGCAAGCACCGATACCCAAAAGAGATAAATCTCTACGTTTTAGTTTCTTGAACATTAAACCAAATTCATCATCCATTTGAACCTTAACAGATAATGAGTCACAACAAAAATCTATTACTAGAGTCAGTGATTAAACATAAATGTTAAGCCCTTCAGCACAACTGTCATTCGATTCGTTTGGAAAAAATCAAAACTGCACCTTGAAAATAAGTAGGATTTAAGTTCGACACTAACTCATTAAGTACATTAGAAGATGAAGTGGTTGCTAAAATAAAGCAAAATTCAAATGTACAATTCACTGCTCGCAGATTAACACATGAAGATGCTTTGGAAAGCAGTTCTAATGAAAACAATGAAAAACAATATCCTTCAACTAATAGTTTGCGAAATACAAATTTCTCTGACTCATCTTTATACTGAAATTATTACATACTGCCAGAAACAACAAAAAATAGTGAACTTCAGTCAACAAAAGCAAATTTTAAAAATTTACAAAATTCATCTAATAATACACTAGACTCTTCCGATGACTCTGGAAATTATATAGAAGGAAGCTTCTCAATATGTTTAACGTCACCTATAAGACGCTCGAAAGCTGCATCTACAGTAATAGGAGACGCTGTCAATACTGTATAAAATGAGTCTTTTGTTTCTACCATTGAACAAAAAAATAGTAAAGAAGCTAGAGAGGAAGAAAAAACGCATGATAGTGTATCCAATACACCTTCTCATTAAAGTGCTAAACAGCGAGACCGATGCATAAGACGCAATGACTGAATTACTCGTAAAGAAAACACTATAATAAGACCTTTTATAAGAAAAAAAATAGATTACCTTAAAGTTTTAAGTACACGAGAATGTTAAACATATACAAAAGAAAATATTGTAACGTTTATTGTGGCTAATCTTAAACTTTGTTATATTAACAACAAATAATTATTAGTTTCATATTTTCTTTTAAAATACGAATTAAATGAAATGTAACCACAACTAGGTGACGTGATAACAACTAATTATAAAAATGAAATAGTATTCTGATTGGTTGTCAAAGAAAGAGAAAGAGGTCGAATATTGCTTCAAGATCTTTACTTATGCTTAGCAGGCTCAGCCAAAGCGACAGAAAACAAAAATGCAGAGACATTGAGAATACCCAGAAAGGGGAAAATAACTGACAATTTGCTCAGAGGAAGATTGCCTCAAGAAATGAATAAAAAGTTTAGTGTTGTAAACATTAAAATAACTAAATATTTCGGTGAATGTGCTTATTTATCAAAAGAAATGAGACAACACAAATTATTAGAATGCCCAAACAGACTCCTGGACTGACAAAGAGACACGAATATAACGTTTAAAATAATACAAGAAATGTATTACTGGAAAACTATGAGAAAATATATTAAAAGTTTTGTACAAAAAAGCAAAATTTGCCAAGAACAAAAAGTAACACGGATAAAAACAAAAGAACCCACGATAATAACTGATACTCCAGCTGAGGTTTTCCCAAAAAAAGCCATCGATACTGTAGCGCCTTTAGCAACAACTACGTTTAGAAGTAAACATATATTAACCATACAATGTCTATTTTCAAAATACTGAATAGTAGTAGTTATACCGAACATCTGAGCTATCATAATCGCAGACGCTCTGGCAAGACACTTAATAGCCTTATATGGAGAGCTGAAAAAAGTACTCAGCGAGAATAAAAACAGTTTACTAAATAATATATTAACAAATTGAGCCCAAATTTCTGGTTTTAACCTTAAGACTACAACACTTTACTATCCCCAATCTAACAGTTCACTAGAATGTAGTCATGCCATGCTTGAATGTTTTTTAAGAACCAAAGCTACAACTCAACAGATCTGGGAAAAAATTTGACCTTTTGCTATACATAAATACAATACATCACTGCACGCAGCTACTACTTTTATCCATATGAATTAGTGTACGGCAGAAAATCACATCCACCAAATCCATATCCAATCGAAAATTAAATGCAGTCTTGTATTAATTACCTTATTGATTTGATCCGTTGTTTGAGAGAAGTGCATGAAAAAGCTCATGGTAAGATCATTAAATGATAACATTAGAGTGAGCAAAATTATGACAAACATGCTAGACCTCAGAATTTAGAAATTGGTATGAAAGCTTACGCAATAAAAAAACCTGGGTAAGAAGAATCAGATGAAAACAACAACGGAAATTTTGAAGCCATTAATATAAATGAAAACAATTATTACGTTTCACTTAAAACAGAGAATGTTAAAATGATTGACGAACATTACGGTAAAGTAAAGCAATGTTACAAATAAGACCTCCCCGACGAGACTTACTCCTATTCGAGTAGGCAAAAGACAAATAAAGGAAAAAAAGAATTTCTTTCTTTTAACTTTTGCAAATTGCTACATGAAAATTTAATCAACTGCCAAGTCCTACTAATACCATTAACTAATCATTGTTTTCACTAATTAAAAAAAAAAAAAAAAAAAATTTCTACAATCAAACACAATTTCACAAAATGTTTTTTTACAAGTTTACTTATAATACTCGTTTGAATTATTGTTTTTTACCTTATTACATATAACTTATGAATATAAAACAAATTATATGCGAGGACAAAACCATTAACAGAGGATTTCAAGTTTTGAAAATTTAATTCTTACCACTGACATTTAACAACATTTAGTTTAACACTAGGGTATTGTGAGTTTATGACAAAAATCTACAGTAAAATTCATGTTTTATAGTTCGCAAAAAGGTTTTTAAATATTAAAAACATTAATAAAACTGAGCCTCATAGTGTTATGACACAATTTTACGCAGGATCAAAAACGATAAAATAAAGGCGTGACAGCAACACTGCAGTACCTCCTCTTACTTGATTTCAATAAAGCATTACGGATCCTGCAGAAATGTCTCACAAAACATTAACGCTATCGGGGTACTTCGTAAAATGCAAAGCATCCACGCCTACTGCATAACACTACCGGTTAAAGCTGGAATCAAGAAGTAAAGTGACCGACAACTCTCTAATAATTTCCATCAATACACCCAGTAAACAATTTGTCACAGTTCGTTTCAGATAAGAATTGTATACCAACCCTGTCTTATGCTTTGGTTATAGTGCACCACCATATCATGTAACGACTTGAGAAGAGAGAAAAAGGAAAGAAAAATCGACCAAGATATATAGACCAACTTATTTATAAATCCAGTGCAAACATCATTCCTACTGAATTTAAAAGAAATGTGATTGTTAAGGTGTAATTTTTTAATTGCCAACCATTCTACAATTATAACTGTAGGAGAACATTACTTACAATGAGTTTAACACGAAAGACGTACAATGACAAGATCTTGAAATACAACAATTTGTTTAATAAATTTTATTAATTCGTATCTCTTATTCTTTTAATTTGATACTTTATATGTGTATGTACATTGAAATGAGATTTGTTTTTCAAGTACTTGACATGAGATCAACTATTCTCACTCTTATAATTGCCGAGCGGAAATCAGTTAAGGGAGAGGCATGTGATTTTCCATATCATTTACTTACAATTTATTATTTTGAAACACAGAGTTTTTCTTTTTTAATTTTAAAAAAAGCCAAGGCTCAATGATCTCGAAACATCAAGCGATACACCTCCTCCTGCTATCACGTGACAAGCCACCGTCGCAAAAATTTAAACTACGCGTGCAACCTCCAGCAATCTTATCAAGCGCTTATCTTACGACATAAATTTGCAGTACTTGAGTATTTACACTCAAGAGTGTAAATAATAAATAATTTCAATATTTTTTACTGCATATATTATGTCCACAAAAAAAATCATACACAATTTTGACAACAACTTATGCCTAATAAAGAATCTGAGAGATTAGCAGTTTTAAACATCGATTTCTGCGTAATTATTACACCACAACTGTACTCACGTCATTCGAGAATAATTAAACTAAGCTCTGATTAGTTGATTAGATTTCTAACTTGACGCGTCCCCATTGAATGTTAAATTATAAAAACTCTTAGCACATAACAATATTCACCTTTTCTCTTTTATAAAGTGCTCCAAAGTTACAATAAGGGTTGGAGTGTGAGTTTTGTGCCGTCTTTCAATCGGATGTAAGACTTAGTTCAGTGATTAAGCTACGTGCTAAAAGCACGCATTTTAAGAAAATGTTAGATCATGTTTAGTGACTAAGCTGTGTTAGAAAAGCTTAAGTAAACCAGGCCACTGTAAACTTGCCTAAAAGTTAATCAAGGAGGAACAAGAAAGAAGGGACCGTCGGCTTGGGTTCCGACGTTAAAACCAAGAGCCTAATTTTTGTCGTCACCATGAGTACTTTCGTGTAGGATTAAGAACATCGTTGTAGTCAACTTCATAACATCTTGTGACTGTGTGCGCGCAAGCAGCGGCTAATCAATAATTATAGAAGTAAGTAATGCTAAAGAAACTATAAATTGTATAAATATTGTAAATGCAAATCTGAAATTTTATCATTAATCCTATTTGTTAAATTAACTATTTCTGCCTTTTATAATTCTATTGAATCATTAGATAAGACATAAATTTCTTGTTAATAAAACTTATTTTCTTAATTGAAAAACATTCTCATTACTAAAGTATATAAAACATTTTAAGATTTAATATTTTAATTAATTGACACATGATTTTTACCTTGATAAATAAATTAAATATTGAGAATAAGTTAATTGTGTTGTAAAGTATTTATCGTATTGCATGTAATAATTACAAAAAGGATTACACTGCATCCCCAGGCTTAGCTTTTTTAGATCAGAAAACTTTTACATAAAGGTTTTGGTGTCAGTGGTGAAAGGTGGTTTGCTAGTAGATTGAAAAGTCTCATAAACTTAACAAAATTTTGAGAGGTTGTTATGAAAGCCCCAGAGTACTTACTTTCCAAATTTCATACTTTTTTATCGTTTCAAATTTATTAAAAAAGCTGAAAAGGTTGTGGATTCCTATGAAAATCCTGTAAATATAACTTTAAGTACACTCACTGCAGTACAATAAAAATTACAGATTCGTAGCTAACATCACAAGATTGATTCTTGTGCTTTATAATTGGGAAATTGGCAAGGATTTTACTTAAATGTCTAATGTAGATCGTGACTTTTTATGGTTTTATTATTAAAATAGACCCTATATATTGATATACAGCTTATGCTATAACATATAGCAGACGTTATATAGAGTCTAATGCGCACAGAGAGAGCGAGAGTAGATAGACTATGGCAGTTTGGCGCCCGCCTAGCTGCACTCTAGTGGTGTGGATCGTACGACACTGCGCCAGGGATAAAGAGGGTACTATAAAATAAGCTTTGGCACCAGGTCCAAGCTTTATTTATATATCTTCCTATATTGTATAGTTAAATGACGAAAATAACTCTCAGCCCCCCCCCCCGCTCTCCCACTTCCGCTTAGCTACCCCACAGCTCCACCTCGCTTTTCAAAGTTATTTGCTTGTTTTTACGTCATTTTTGATTAAATTATATTTAAGTAACTGCCTCCCACTCTTCCCCACTCCTCCTCAACTTTCCCTTAGCTCTTCCTCGCTCCCCCTTCACCACTTCGCAAAAAAATACTTATTTATAAAATATTGTACCATCTAAAATGTTAAAACAAATATGTAATTTAGTACCCAAGTCAAACCTCGTTTTAAAGGTTTTTCAAGTTACTGATCATAGGCTCCCATCTCTTTATTCTCTGTTCCTTACTAACTGTATGTCTCTGAACGACCATTATTTATTGAACTTGATTGAACTCTTACATTTAGAATCTCGTTGTGAACCATGTGTACTTTACCTTAATATAAGATTCTTGAATAACTGAGGACTTTATTCACATAAAGACAAAATTTAGAAGGAGAAATAATTAAATAGACTAACAGAATTAAGCTTTTGAAACAATAACTCATTCTGTTAATTTAGTGTTGTGACATTTCATGTGTCGTTTTAACCCATCTGTTCTTTTAAAACCCCTTCTACATTTTTCACATGCTTTTTTTCATAGTTTTTCTAAATTAACATATGTCTGTTTAAATGTAACGATCTTTGAAGTTACATATTTTTGAATAACTAAATAAATTTCTTGCTAAACAAAATTTTTTATTTCTGATTCATTCTCGGGTTTAATTTAAATAAAAATTCTTTTTGGACTCTGATTTCTCGATAAAGCAACATATAATTGTCCGTGAGTGAATGAAGGTTTTTTAATATGCAATCCTAAGGAATTAGAACTTTGTCCTTGTGATTTGTTGATAGTCATAGAATATGCTAATATAAAGAAAAACTGTTTTTTATATAAGACAAAAGGTAATGATGATGAGGTGCCAGTATTCAATGTTATTCTAGGAATATAAACTTTGCTTCGTTTTTTTTTCTTCCGTTATCATTTCTGTTTCTATATTATACGTAAATAATTTTGTTATTTTCAATCTTGTGCCATTACAAAGACCGTCTGATACACTTTATCTTTTTATTAACATTACTACCGCATTTAATTTTAATTTTAATTCGTGTGGTAGAACACCTCCTCCGATATTACTTAAAAATTCTATTGGAAAATTAATACTGATGTTATCATCTGTTTCATCAACTCCTTTTTCAGTCACGTATTTTGCTGCTGTAAGCTCATTCTCAGCTTGCATTGATAATTACACAAGTAAAGTTGTTATTTTGTCTACTCAATCTGTAAGTGGGAGGTTGGCGTGCGGATCGTGCAGGAAGGCATTAGCGTCAGCCCCACTAGCATATGTATATTGCTTTTAAAGTGCTATCTTTCTCGTTTGTCTCCCTCCTTGTGCTGTAAGACGCGACTTATGCTATATAAGGCTCCACAGAGCACTCTCTTTTTCTTTCCCCTGCTATTAGACAAGGGTTCAAGTGCTCCATATATGTGTATGTATGTTTATATGCTCAACCTCTCATACTCACGTTTGCATATTTAGATTCGTATATTCATAATCTTAAATTATTATAAGGATAGCAACATAGCTTAGCGTTAAAAAAATTGGCATATGCACATACCGTTGTTGTGGAACGTAGATCTTATTCGTGCTCTGTAATATGCAAGTCCTCAGTAGCTCCGCTTCTTAACTATCTCATTAGTATGATTTGTTTCATCATATTGATCCGCTAAAGACTTAATTTAATTTATAAATTAACTTTACTTTTTTCCATAATTCCTAATTCTTGTAAGCAACTTATAAGAATGGGTTGTGTATAGATAATTTAAATAAAAATACAATGTGTAAGTTTCGAAACATCAATTAACCATGACTTTTTTTTGAGCCTATGCAAGTTAATTAAATAACAAAATTAATCCTACAAATTTAATGTACATTATCTATTGCGTATTTTTATAATACAGTTTACAACAAAACTCAGTTATTTTTTCCTTACATATTGTACGATTTCTCTTATTACCGTAGCTTAAATCGTTAACAATCTCTGGTAATGATGGAGACAACTTATTCAAATACACTAACGGTATTGTCATAGACTCTTGCAGAGAGGTTATTGGCAGCTGGACTTCAAATATCTCTGTGAAGAAGGAAGTTAGAGATGCTAGTGACGGTGTTGATGGTCACGGTCTGTAGAAAATATTTTGTCTGATTCAGCAGGTCTTAGTGGTATATGCCACAACAGGCCGCTGTTACTTGGAGAGGACGTGGTAGGTGAGCACCATTTGGAGTTATTGGCCATCATAGATACAAGACTTTGCAGTGTTAAGTCGAGTGGCCCTGAAATATAGAAAAAAAGAATTTTTAAAAACATAGTAAAAAACTTATTACTTTGCTATTTTGCAAATATAAAAACTTAACAGGGATAGTGGGTGGAACTACATCTGGCAGATTCCAAAAACTGTATCCCGTTTTAGGTTGAGGCTCTATAACAATACAAAAATATTTACACAAATTCTTTAATATTTTGGCATCACATACACATCTGAAATAAAAACTTACCAGAGACATTAGGTAAAATGACATCTCACATATTCTGTAATCCTTGTTGTAAATTGACTAAATACTGTTAAAACCCATCCAATAGTGAGCGTAAAAGCGCAGATGCCTCGTTGAAATATCCCTGATTATCCATGCTGCTAAAATATGACTTTAAAATCTTCAGGAGCTGTCAATGAATGAATTTTTCACTGTAACTAGCTTGCTTATATACATTTTAATGCAGCAGTGTCAAGTCGCTGAGATAAGGAGTAGTATTGAGAAAAAAGTTGTTATGAAAGTTTTCTAATAAAAATTTGTGAAGTTGAGAATACTTATGATATATCTTTTAGGCTTTATTAATTTAACGTAGAAGATATTTTCAAAAATCTTACAGGACTCTTCCACCAAGTAATAAAAAGCATGAAAAATCTGATGTGCTCGTGGCTTAAACATGGTTAAAAGGATGGTGACGCATGTTGGGAGAGTGAGTCCTAAGGGCATAACATAAGCTTATGATACTGCTGTGTACGTAAGATAAAACTCTCTCTTTTTCCAAAAATCCTTCCAAGAAAAGCATTACCTCAAGTTCAATTCCTCTTCACTTGGTTCCATAAACATTTAAATGGGAAATGTAAGAATATTATGTGAGCACACATCTTCATTTAATATTTACAACGCTTCATTATACAAAAAAAGATGTGGCACGCACGTAATTCAAGAGCATTGGGGCAGATTCAAGAAAAACGTCAAACGTAGATGTTGCTCAAGTGCACCTCAGGGAATTATGTACAGTTATCATGATCAATGGAGAGTCTTTTCTATACCAATATAAAGGCACGACTTTTTTTATACATTTCATGGTAGTTTTACTATGTAATCGCTAGTTGTCTCCCTCTTACAGAATTCCATAGACAAACTGCTATGAATAAACGTTCAAGCAGAGCATGCTATCAATAAAGTATTATTGCTCACAATCTGTATTATGGACCAACCTTCCGTAAGCCTTATGACTGCTGACGCTGTGGAACGTTATGTCAATTTTTGTGATAGTGTATGACTATAACATTGACGTTTGTTAAATGATGATAACATTACTAGTATTCAAGATCCCATTGATAATTGTAAAATTGTGCTTGGAAGTCTTTCAGACTACAAGGAATCAATGAATTTATCATAACACATCGAAAAAAAGTTATTGAATGTTAAATGTCTAGTATCAACTTTTCTCGCAACATTTCGTGAAAAATCAAAAATGCTAGGATTAGAAATTGCTACATCTACTGAAGGAGATGCGAAGAGTGTCACATGGGAAGAAATTTTCAGTGTATTCAAAAATCGTACATAAACTGCTGTAAATGCTAATACTAAGTACTTGGATGTGATGACGTTTTGGAAATTTACGGAGAAAAATTTGTTCCGAAAGTGCAAGAAATTTTAAATCAACAACTTGCTCTGAAAGTAAGTACTATACATTCAGCTAAGTTTGCTATTAGTGAAAACGAAAGTAAAATATCAAGGTACTTAATCAGAGTGCAGTTTTCATACAACAAACTTGCATAAATGGTTTGAAATAAATGTACGAAATCCTATTTGCACTGACGTTCAAGAGTTCCAGCAGGTAGTCCAGGGGATATCGTCAATTTACTGGAAAAAATTGTTCGGATGAAAACTTTTTGCACCATTTCATAAGAAACGTGCTCCTGTATGAAAAAGTATACTTTGCTAGGTACCAAAGTGGTTAGAAAATGTTTAAACGAATGTTTTTTAAACAAATTTGTCAAAGTTGTTTTTTTGGTATAAAAAAAATATTTTTATATTCTTTGACACATTTTTAACAAAAAACTAATTGGGATGTATGTACCTTAACCCCACAGTTTTTGAGAAAAAAACTTCCAAGGTTTCGAAAACTGCATTTTTTCTGGTTTTCAGGGTTCTACAAAAGTGCTGAATGAAAATATTCTTATGTTACAACATACGGTCATAAATTGTAAGCCTTTTTCTACAATCTTTAAAAAAAAAATGTCAAAAATTTAAGTGGCAACATTGTTTTTTGCAATAAACGTTCAGAGCATTTCAGCGTGCGTTCAAACGTGAGTGTATACCTATATATGTTCACTACACGCTGAGCCACGAAACTTATATATAGGTACACACTTATATGTGAGCGCGAGCTAAAAAGCCCTGAACGTTTATTGCAAAAAACAATGTTGCCACTCAACTTTTTGACATTTTTTTTTTTTTTGGAGATTATAGAAAAAACTTACGATTTATGGTGGTGTGTTGTAACATATGAAAATATTGTTATTTAGCACTTTTAAGGAGCCCTGAAAACCAGAAAAATGCATTTTTTAAACTTTGGAAGTTTTATACTTGAAAACTGTAGGTATATACATCCTAGTTATTTTTTTGTTACAAATGTGCCAAAGAATATGAACATATTTTTTTCTTACAAAAAAAACAACTTTAAAAAATTTGCTTGAAAAGCATGTGTTAAAACAAGTTCTGACCACATTAGCACCTGGCAAACTGTACTTCCGCATACAGGAGCACGTTAATAATCACTTTTCAGACTTTACTGGAACTTGTTACCAGCATAAATATCTTTTGTCCGTTGACAAGGTAATTTGGGTTGGAATCAGGAAATGCTGTAACATATATTTTGAGGCGAATAATAATTACATGGAAAAGTATTAAGAAGATAAAGCTGAATAGTATGAAGTTTATTTAAATGTAAGTAATTTACATAGTTAAGGTGGCTCATTACAAAATCAAAATACCTTAAATATCAACGAAACTTGGAAGAATTATACTTAAGAATAAGCCGAATCACCTATAAAAACTTGAAGCTGTGTTGTCAGATATTTATTTAAAACAAATCTTCTTAAAATTTATGATTAACTTAGGCCATTATGGAAGGCCATACAATATTGATAAGAAATGTCACGATATTTTCCAGAATATACCTAAACTCTTTGTATAAAATTAGGAATTAAAAGTAGAAATGATTGGCTTCTCAATGATATCGAAAAATTTTGGTGCACAAGGTAATATTTTGGTATTGGCTAATAAAAAGGTGATTATGTATGGAAAGATACAGATTATTTGTGCTTTGGCAGCGTCATGACCAGATAATTGTAGATCTAATGGTCTGATGTCATGCAATCAGATAGTACACATCTGATAAGCGATCTTAAGCAATGACTCAACCACTGCCTTATGGTAAGTTAACATGGGTAGAAAGTATTCAATAACAGCCTTAAAATTTTGTTAAAATTGACAGGGAAAGTGCTAACGGTTATATTTTAGAGGTTTATTTGAAGTATTCAAAAGACCTATAAGATTTTCATAAAGATGTACGATGTTTTTCAGATCATACAGCATCTCCAGGATCAAAACAGACAACGTTTATGACAACATTGCATAATAGGCAAACTTATGTATTGCATGATTAAGCTTTTTACCAAGCCATAGACAGAATAAAATTGCTCATAATTCCTACAATAATAGGTGGTATATTTTTACTCCGTGCATGGACCTTGGAAGCATTCTGAAATAGCAAATGGGGAAAAAAGATATGTCTAATCAATAGGGAAACATTAATCAACGTCATGTTCTAGAAAATGTTTAAAAAAAAAAAAAAAAGAATACGTACACCAACAAGTTTAATGCATACGTGACCAAAGCAAAAACAAAGCGCAAGCCATAAGTCAAAGAGAGTTTGTCCATATGACTGACTTATTATCATCTACAGAGCAATGCAATCTAATCAATAAATTATAAAAAACTAAAAAACAGTAAGAAAAGCCTTAAAAATTGTATAAAGATAAAAAGTCAAAAAAATATAGATGTAGATCAGCTGATTGTATCAAAATCGCTCAAAGTGGTAAAGAGTTCCCTATCTAATGGAAAGCTGCTACTTTTGTAGATCAGTTTGATCGATTACGTCAACCAGCATTACAAAGCAACTGCAGTATCAGTTGTGCACTCCAAAAGTGTGCAGAATCAGGAAAAAGAAGTTCGAAGTTAGCAGAACTGTCACAAAAATTTATTTTTGAATAACCACAGCTTAGTTTTGAGGTATGATGAAATTTTATTTCAATATCAATATTTTTTATCACCCTAACAAAACTATTCACTATATTTTTCTATTATTGTAATGTTCTGTAAATGATGCATTGTGCTCGTGGCTTAAACATGGTTAAAAGGATGGTGACGCATGTTGGGAGAGTGAGTCCTAAGGGCATAACATAAGCTTATGATACTGCTGTGTACGTAAGATAAAACTCTCTCTTTTTCCAAAAATCCTTCCAAGAAAAGCATTACCTCAAGTTCAATTCCTCTTCACTTGGTTCCATAAACATTTAAATGGGAAATGTAAGAATATTATGTGAGCACACATCTTCATTTAATATTTACAACGCTTCATTATACAAAAAAAGATGTGGCACGCACGTAATTCAAGAGCATTGGGGCAGATTCAAGAAAAACGTCAAACGTAGATGTTGCTNATACAAAAAAAGTTTTGTTAGGCATAACGGAATGTTATAATATAAAATCTTCTTATCATTTATGAACTTTAATTTTAACAACAAAATCCAGCCTTTTTTTCACGCAATAAATTAGACAGCATTTATCCAACTATTGTGAGTTTTGTCAAAGCCCAACAACTTGACAAAAATCTCATTTCCTCGTGAGCGAAGTATTCTTTGAACAAGGTCAGTATCTAAATACTTAATTTTTTGTAGTTCCTGCTCGTAGAAGCTCCCAGAAATTGACTACTTTTGGTAGTTCGTCAAACAGTATGTTGGTGGATTAATAGGTTCCATTTTTACACTTGTAAATACCTCAGCTGACCCATCAGGTGTATACCCTTTTTTAAGCCCTTGCTTAAAATTACTCACTACAACTTAATTACCCAATTTAAATTAATGTTTTACTTTGACTTTTGCTAGGGCTATACATTTTTTTGAAGCCTAATCTTAATTAGCAGCTGACACATCCTTAGGTTTTACTGCAATCGTTTAGTGTTTGTTAATATAATATGCTGTAACTAACTTAGGAAAAATATCGATTCACTTAAAACAACCATGCAAGCTGAGTTTCTTCCACATAGCATGTTTTAGAAATCGAATAAATCACTCACATATCAATGTGAATATCATTCAAATCACTATTTGTAAACTATCAATACGTTTTATATTTTTGCATAAGACTTGGAAATATTCAGTTGAAAAATTCTTCGCCACAAGAGATTTGTAAATTTCATTGTTGCTCTTCTCTTAACTAATATGAATTTCATAGCTGCCGTTACATTTTGACTAGTTTTCTGTTTTACTGGCACAGCCTATGCACACTATGGAAACTATGTCGATAACAGTAAGCATATATATATAGCCTTTATTTTCACCAGCATAGGGTTGTATTTTAACTATATCTGCTTGCCAAGTCTCATTTAAGCTACGTGCTTTGAATTTTTAGCAAAGATAGTTACGACTAGAGGGCTTATAAAGTTTCTCAACAATCCCCTCCATGTTTAAAGTTTTCAGATTAACAGTTGTTGTCAAAGCCTGAATAAATGAAAGTTTTATTTCTAAGTTGTCTGTGGTAGTTTGAATGCTCAATTTTTTCAACAATAATTTAAAGTTCTTTATCCAAATAATCATCATTTACTGCATTCTGAAGCTATATTAGCTTTTCAACATTGCACAACAAATTAATATTCAAATTATACAGGTCATCTGGAGGAAGTTCGTATCTAATGCCCATAGGGCCTCGAACGCTGATACCCCCATTTTTACCCAACATACGTCCAAAGACGTCAACGCTTATACTGATACTAAAGTCGAGAGTAATTACCAGTTACATATATTATACCACATTTTTGCAGCTCCTTGAAAATCTGATAAATTTCTTTGGTGTGGCTAGGGTTACCAGCTGATCTTTAAGCAATTAACTATGGAAAGCGATTAACTCACTTATTGGAATGATCCCAATATACATAGTCTGTCTGCTTATTTGAACGAGTAATTGTTAGTTCCAATAATGCATTGCTTAGTTCATTTGCAACAACCTTATCGAAAATTAGTCTAATTACTTTATTAAATTTTATACTGTTCTGAATTAGTACACTTTTATTTTTGTAATTTTTCTTTCTATATACGCTCAAAGTTTCCAAAAAAAGTTGAAAATTTATTAAATCTTTATTCGTAATAAGATTTCTATCAAAATTATATTTGATAAACAACCTCATCAATCCAACAGTTTTAGGACTCTTTCTACCATTTGTGTGAATTTAAGTATTATCAAAACTTATTTTTAAGCTACCTTCGATATAAACTTCATTCTTTTTTCGTACACCATAAACTAGATCTAATTGGTCCAATTTATTTTGATCCAATATTTGAAGATACAACTTGATATCATTAAATAAATTATGTTCGGTGTCATCATACTCAACTTCTATGCCATGGCCTCCTGAAGTACTATCAAAAGAAAATCTTACGTCACCAGTGCTATGACTTATACATGGAGAGGAACATTGGACTAATAAAATTTACGAGTGCGTGTTGTTAGAGTTAAAGCAACCTCAAACTCTGTGAGCACGTACCATAAAACTCTTTCAGTCCAATGTCTGCGTTTGTACTGCTTAATACAGCGCCAAGCTCTAAAAGCTCGAAGCGTAGGGCTGAACAAGCCCAACGGTTTGGACTCTCTCATGACAATCTCGAGGCTCATGGCCCAACGATAGATATAAGTATACATGTACATGCGCTCATGCTTAATGCTTTTTTTTGGAATAACTTGGCATAATTCTCTGCAGCCGTCTAAAAAAGTTGAGAGTGAAAAATTTGATCCACTGTATGCAGGTATTATTTTGAGTACGTCTTTTATAGAGAGATTGTCAATGGATGCCAAAGTTGAAATATTGTTGCTATACAAGCTATTTAAAGTTTGGAAAGGGGTGCTGGAGGTAGGCTTTTTATGAAAACTAGAGTAATAATTGTGTGTAAAACTTTTGGAGTTATGGTTCTTAGGAGTTATGATAATTTTGGGCATTGTACCAGTACTGTAAGTGTTAGTGATATTGTTTTCAGTTAATTTGTTTTACTATTGACTTGTAGCCATCAAGATTCATGATCAATTCCATTATTGTTAGTAAACCACGTTGCTCTCATGTATGAATTAATTGAGGCTTTCAGATCCATTATCGCAAAATCTTAAGCTATTTCTATGTCATTTGTTAAAAGTTTACTTATTTTCGGATTAAAGTCGGTGATAGCTATATTCTGCTAAACTCCAGTTATAATTTTAAGAGGATTTATATTTTAAGTAAGCAAACCTTTCGAGACGTCAAACATGAATTCGTCTTGATAAGCACTTGTGACGACCTCTTTGTCTATTATTCCAAATATGGGTCCAGCTAAATCTTTGATTTAAGCAAAGCTTACTAGATTTTTAGTGCTGGGTAAGACTTTTCGTTTTATTTATAAGTAAGTTAAACAATCGATTGAAGTTTGTTGTGTTTTTTCTGTAAAAGACGGTTTAATTCTGCTCACGTTAATAAGTAAAATTTTGAGTGTGTCAGCGTTGCAGTTCTCTATTGTAAATATGTAAAAAATAGTAGCTTTTGATAATTTTTTAGGTCGAACCCTCCATTGTGACGTCATGGCTCTTCAACGTAACTTTAGTGCCAGAGTTTTCGAGAGTAGCATGTTGTGCGTGGGCAGCAAATATGCTTATGTTCAACAGTGTCGTAATCCAGTTAAAAAATTAAAAGTAATCTACCAGTACTTTTACGAACAACGGACGATTCAATGTCGTCAGGTCTCCTGCGATGGCTGTAAGAGTGGTTTGTGTATTTTGTAAAATAATTTTTTATTGAGGAAGAGAAAGTTTAATCAAATAATTAGAAAAACTTTATTTTTTTCAGTTAGAAACATAACAAATATTGTAAAGACAGTCAGAACAGGTAGATGACTGCTTATAAAAATGACCTTATAAATTAATACCAGCTACTTGTCTACTGGTTAAGTGCTTTATCAGGATAAAGGACAAGTCCACAGTGATCCATTCTATTTAAATTCTAAGTAAAATAAGTAATCGGGGGTAGGACCTGTGGTGAGTGAAAGAGGGGAGGTTAATTTGATTAGAATATTCTTGGAAAAACGAGCAGCAGTAGGCGTAGGCCAGATGTGGATTTTGGCGGGGATGGAATGAGTCATTGGGAATAGCTGGTAAGCAGGCGACCGATTTATCGTGCGTTGGTATTGATCCATGGGTACGGCGATTAGACAAAAAACGTTATATGCTATTCAGTACGGACTGTAAGTGGTTCTCACTAGAAGTGACGGTATCCTGGCTACTAACAACACTCTTCTTTACTTGATAAGTGACTTACGCGAAATTCCATCCCAAATTCCCAAAGTTAAATAGTGACTCGAATAAAAGGAATTCCAAGCGCCAACGTCTCTAGTGTTATATCAGAAGAATTTGAGCCAAAGCTTAGTTTGCTCTTATGTTTGGGAAATTTGTGGTTCTTTTTCTAATATACCTGATGCTACTGAAGCAGAACTTGCTACATCAGCAAACCATGAAAAACAACCTTGAGGAGTTCAGGCAGCCTTGCCAACTAATAATTTTATCAGTCTTCTCTTTAGTATCTATTTCTAATGGTACACTTCAAAAGGAGGTATTCTTTAGGCCAACTTTCCTAACCAATGGTAAACGATTGGTTGTCCGGGAAGCACTCTAAAAGTATATTCAGTGGCGACCAGCATACCTCTCTCCAGCATGGTCTTCATATGCAGAGACTCTGAGAATGAGAGTCAAGCTACACGCAGCTGGCTCTCCGTTGTCAGGAGTCATAGTAAGATATGACTGAAAAAATCATCTATTACCATTTAGAGGGACATTGTTAGTATTAACGCTACCTAATTGACTATTAATCTCATCTTTACTTTGTAGAGCCATTCAACGTTAAATTATCTTGCAAACCAATACATACTTACCGCTATCTCTGGCAACGATTTGTTAATTAAAAAATTACACAAAGCTAGCCACTGTGAAACTGTGTTAGTCATCCATTGTCAGACGTCGCGAGCGCAGATGTTTGTCATGAGGCTGGAAACCCTTACTACTGATAACCCTACATTCCGCTCTTGACTCTAAGCGTTCAATCAGAAATTCAGGAAAGTTGTTGGGTACACGGTTAAAAAGTTGTGGAACGCATGAGTCGCCACGCTTCAAACAATGTTGCTTTGCATTGCTACGTGGTACTATTGTTACTGGAAAATAGCAGTAAAGTCAAGATTTTAACCTTTAGTTAATTATCTCTCTTCACTTCTGCTGATAAGGTTTGGTGTGGTTTTATGAATGAATTCTCTTTTACTGTTATAAGTAAGCGTAATAATTTTGGGGGCTTATCAGAGATACAAAAGTCAAAGTCATTCTAACTAATGCTTAAACCTGGTTCATAAATATAAGCAAATAAATCATAAAGTATTATTTAGTATATGAAAATGAACTTCTTATTTCGAGAAAATGTATTTTGCTTGAACTTGATCTCATCAAGCCTGTACGCTAATAAGGCACAAAGATCCTTAGCTGACTAGAGCAGAATGTTATAAGGATTCTTTAGTTAATAAAATAAATCAATATCTTCTATTGCTGTGTTCATCGGAAAATCTGTAACAAAAATGAAGCGTGTACTGTGTGTTGTATTCGGACGTTCTATGGTATGTGTGCTAATGTGTCCTACGTCAGATAACTGAATTATACTGTAAAATTCTTTTTTCAATATTTTAAAATTAAAACCAATCGAAGGACATAGCCAGATAAGTACACTGAAGCTGCCTTTACTCGGAAAAATCCAGACAAACTTCTGTATATACTGTACTAGGAAATAAAATTTATCAAATTTTTCCAGTTTTCAATCGACTTATGTGGTTGTTATGAACCCCAAATAATCAATTTTCATTTTTTAGAGTCATCTCTGCAGTCTCAAAACCAATTTTGAAAGTTCCTGATAAAGGTTCAGAATTGATAAAACTTTTATCAAGTGAATTTTTTTTTTAATTTTTGGTGCTACGTTCAAATTTTGGCTGACGTTCAAATGTTTAATAATGATGCATACAATCCATTCTTAGGAGTGCAGCCCAAAAAAAAATTTGTTATTCGTTTTGAAACTTTCTACTGTCTTGAATTTCTTCAATTTTTAGAGCAACGGCATTAGACGGAAAAAAACCAATTTTTGCCATTTTTTTGTTAATGCTGCTTTCTGCGTAATAATTATTAATTAAAATAATACTAACTATATTTTCAGTATACATGAGGTTCTATTTTTTAAGTCACCTTTTGTCAGGCAGAGTCGTTAATATAAAAAAAAAACTTGTATGGACCATAGTATTAATAAATCTATTAAAAATTTATTTACATCTAAGTAGAAATATGTTAAACGTCACTGTTTATGACGATATGTTGCTCTAAATAAAATACGCTTAATACAATCTTACTTGCTCACTGACATGATATTTTAACATTTTTTTTTATTATAGTAGAAATATATGAAAATACTACTTCGTTATTGTTTAACAATTTCAATGTTTTTTTTTTAACAGAAGTTATAACTCCTCGAAACGTTCTTTTTCTTTATTTTATACTTCTAAAAAAGTTTTATATCATGAATCATATTAAAAAATTTGGGCTAAATAACGATTCCTGCGATAACAAAAGCTAAGTGTGGTTTTCGGTAATTTAGTTGTTCAGGATTATGGGAGAAAAAAAAGAAGTTCTATCACGATGTATTTTCAAGATATGGAATTTGAAAGTTCAAAATAATTATTATACGGATAAATGTGATACAACGGTGATTTGTCGCTCATTTCATATGGAAAAGTGAAAAGAAACCAATAAAAAAATTTATACTTGCTTACTTTTCAAGAAACTACGTCTTGCTAGTAAAAAATTAGGGCTAAAATATATTTAATTTAAATATAAAAGCATGTGATTAAGTCGTATTACTTATTAATATAAAAGTTATAAAAGTTCATTTAATTTAATAATCGCTTCCTGAAACACTGACACAGATAAAAGTATATTATCAATTCTTTTGAGCTTGGTATCTAATACAATTTTCGTGTAAGGGTTATTAGGCTTTCTGCAACAGTATATTAAAAGCCAGTACGAAAAAAGGTGGCTTACATAATAAAATCAATAATAGCTTTCTCGCAAGGTCCGCTAACTCCCTCACGATGTAAGAAACAACCAAATTCTACGAAGTACCAACAGTAGAGTAGCTAACTACATGTGTGTGGAGTAAATAGTTTATAAAAAAAAAGCTTACACTTAGAGTTAGTTATGGCTCTCTTATAAACTTCACTCGCTTGCTGTACTTGAACAAAATAGCCAAATTTTACGAAGTACTGACAGTAAAGTAGCCAACCACATATGTGTGAATATAATTTTTAAAAAAGTTACAAATATTATCAGTATTGGCTTCCTCCCAAGCTCTGCTCACTCACTTTCATTGTAAGAATTAACCAAATCCTATGAAGTACCGATAGTAGAGTAGCCGACCACATGTATGTAGAATTAATAAAAAAATTTGAGAATTACAACCAGTAATGGCTTTCTCGCGAGCTTTGCTTGCTTACTGGTGTCGTAAAAAGCAACCAACACCTACAAAGTTCCAATAGTAGAGTAGCCAACCACACATGTATGTAATCAATAAGGATCATAAGTATATTACATATGGAATGTTCAGTAAGCAACATTTTCACGGTGCATCCTGGGTTAAAATGATGCCTTGCATAAGAACTATTAATGTTAAGTAATTTATTTTGATTTTCTTTCCAATCACAATCAAATTTTCTGCATCTAAGTGTTGAACTCAAATTTTCATACTTTGGAGTTAGATATCTCCAAAAAGACTCAAGATGGAATTTTTTTTATTATTTCCCATAATCCTTGATTAGTTCTTCATTGAAAACTACACTTACTTTTTGTCGCCACAGGAATCATAGAGTTCCTAAAATTTGTATGCAAACTGAGCTATAGAGGGTTTTTTTGTAATAAGATACTATGAAGAAGATAGTACATAGCACCTATATCTTGTAATTTAAAATATCATCGACTGCAAAAGATTTTTTTTCGTCTGCTTGAGATTTTGAAACCTAAGTTGCTCACATTAAATAGACGATAAATTGTTTATAAGATTAGGCAGCTAGCTGTAGATGTATAAGTGATTAATAAATATGTTCGCAGTCCATGAAATGTCGGCAGTCTGCACACTGCTCTCCAGCTGTATTTATATCAGTAAGAGTCAAGGGCAATGGAAGCGTGTTTGCGGTGAAACTGTTTAAGCAGAACAAAAAAGAAAGGCAACAAGGGCTTGCTAGAGTAGAAGCTGAGTAATTCTCACCAACTTACTCGTACCTGCATTTCTGTTTCTTTTTAGCGTTTTCTAATCACGTTAGTGCAAGTACTTATTTTTATGAATGTGTGTTTGCGTATTAAAGTATATTTATAATGACCTTAAAATATTCACATCCAAATAAGCAAAATGCTTCTTCGGGTTCTGAAACAAACACTTGTGCATAGTATATTATTACTCTCATTAGATGTCTAAGTGCCTTAAATGTGTATAAAAAAATAATTAAGAAACAATAAAATTTTTAACCTGAAACTGATAGCATTAAACTACTATACATACAACTATGAACATAACAAAACTGTAGGATATTTGTGTATCATAGTTCTGCACGCCCATCACATGAAAATTCAGGGCAGAATCATATAAAACTGTAGTGTTTTAAGGCACTTTTCATCTATACAAAGAGTACAACTAAGAAACTTTTTTGTACCTATTTGTGTGTAGGTGTTTTTAAATAACCGGTCTTTTTCAGGGTGACTTATTAAAGTTAAGCAGCGTTTGATGCAGTTATTACTTGAGTAAGTGCCCGTTAATAATTTAATTTAACGTTACTAGTGTAATCTCAGTTTTGGTATATGGTTATCAATAAGATAAGACTATCTGTGTCTATCAATGTAAATGAATCATTGCTTATTACATCCTCATTTGTTTTTTTATTTTTATAAGAACATAATATTGTATTGAAGTGTAAAAACAATATGAATTAACCAAATAGTTTTATCCTCAAAACAATTGCATACCTAAACTGGCACCATGCTAGTGGTAAATTAAGTTACACATTCCTTTATCTACATTTTTTTATTTAATAACAAATGACATACAGTATAAAGACCATATGCCTTGTGGCTAAGTAAGTATGCAGCATTATTATTTATGGATAAATCTTTTCCGTCCAGGGTATTAATTTATTGACTGTTAATTATTAAGATAATTATTATTCATTAAATTCAATCGTTTTACATAAGTTTAATTTTTTAACGTCGGGCTCAGCTCCGGTTTTAAAACTTTTCACTTGATAGTACCACCAACCGCCCGCTAGGTGGCAACTACTTGTTTCTGACAAAAATAGCATGTAAGAAAATGACCTACAGTACATAAGAAAAGTTGTGCAACTTTTCGAAAAGATCCTTCTGGATCACACGATCTTAGCCAAAGCTAGGTTCTCGCTCACTTGACAAGACCTACGCTACGGCAGTAGCAAGAGTACCAATTAGTTTCAATAAAGTACCTATGTTTAATACCACGTTAAACTTAGTATTTTGACTCTGACTCTACTCACTCTCGCCATCATTATCAGCACTACGTGGCACTGTTATCCAACTATTAAGAGAATCACACGAATCATCGAAGCTCTTTGGCGGTAGTAGTGGTATCCCACTTCGTATATTGACAACGGGCTCTGCTTGATGGCTGCGGATCTCTGCCCAACCACCCCTCAACAGCACCAGTTCCAGCACTAACATTGAATTTCAGCAGAAGTGCACTACATCTTTACACCTACAGTCACAAGCAAAGGGTGCTTACTACTACCTGACTCCAAAATCCTGACTGCCAAGCTAAACATCAGCAAGACCAGTTCCAGTGGAGGCATTAGAATCTAGAAGAAGCACTGCTTCACTATGCCTAGAGTGTCCAATCTGGGGTTCTCACCATTGATTCTTCTCTACGGCCCGTTCGATACCCTCAGAGAGGATTCTCGCCCACCCCAACTCCTTTTCGCTGTTCTAAGCCAACCACCTCAATCGTCCGCTATTAACAATTTAGCGCTCGACATGGGGCTATCTTTAAAGAACTCTTTGCTGCTGCAGAAAGGTATCCACGAGCCTCAGAGGCAGTCATCACCACCTACTGACGTACGCCTTAATCAGCAACACTTTTTCTAGGGGGAGAGAAACACCTAGTGGTGCTTGACATGCTTAGCCTACACAATTTAAGCAACAAGGACGAGAAGTGTATGGACCTGAAGTACCAATCTTCGAAAATCATGAACAACAGTTACACTGCAGGTTCTTACACCTGGCAACAAGCCTTTGTAGGAAATGGAAGCTAGTATTAGCCTCCGAAATAATCACTGGTAACATTTCCAATGGAGTCACTTGGACCCAGCGACTGTTGAAATGCAATTTTTTTACTCAAGAATAGCGTTGGCCACGATGGTCAAAAGTTTGACGCCAACCGCAACCTTCAGAGCACTTCTTCATCAGCGCTGGGCGCTGGCAGTGGCCAATATGTGAACTATCGCTGATGTACTCAAATGCATGTATCGATGTATCGTTCGCAGCGATAATTCACATCTCAGCCGGTGGTGGCGCTGATAAAGAAGTGCTCTGAAGGTTGCGGTCAGCATCAAACTTTTGACCATCATGGCCAACACTGCCCGAGAAACAGAGACACTGCAGATGGCATTGTCATCCTTCGAGAATCATGTAGAGGCCTCCATCCACGCAGTTCAACCAACTCATCAGACACTGCATTGCACAGGCCAAACTGGCTCAAAACATACACTGCCGCTACCCAAGTTCACCCGCTCAGAGGACACTGATCGCCAACCCGCTTCGATACAACGGCATTGATACACCACATCACGCCAATGCTTCTCTTTAGAACCTACGCCTCAATTCCACGTCGGACACCCAAATAGAAAAGACTGATCGCTATCTCCGCTCGAATGCCTTATTTAATACACCAGCATCATTGCTTTGCATCACGCTGATGCTCCTGTTCGAAACTTACGCTCTTACTGCAAGTTGGACGTTACACTACCTAAACGCCCCCGAACAAAGGAGACTGATCGCCATCCCTACTCGAACGCCAGCTTCATTATAGCATTAGTTCTTAGCATCACGCCGACTCTCCTTTTCGGGACTCACGCTCCAACTACACCTTGGATGACGCCCCCCCTAAGCATGCCTGAACAGAGGAGACTGACCTCTGTTCACGCTCGAACCCTTGCATCACACCGATGCTCCTCTTCGGGACTCATGCTCCGAGTGCGCGTTGAGCGTTACACTATCTAGGTGCACCCGCATAGAGAAGGAAGATCGCCGTCCACGCTCGAACACCCGCTTTCATACACCCACATTACTACTTCGTACCACACCAATGCTTCTGTTCGAGGCCCAGATCCAACTTCACGTTGGACGTTAAACTACCTAAGCTTGGCCGCACAGAGGAGACTGATCGTCGACCATGCTCGAACGTCCGCTCCAACACACTGGCATCAGGGCTTTACATCATGCTAACGCCCCTCTTCAGGAATCACGGTTCAACTACACGTCAGATGACGTAACAACCCAAGCTCGCCCACATCGATGAGACTCACGCTCCAATTGCAAGTGCCTGAACAAAGCAGACTGATCGCCATCCATGCTCGGACAGCTGCTTAGACACACTGGCATCAGTACTTCGCCCCATGCCGATGCTCCTCTTCGAAATTCATACTCCAACTTTACTTTACACGACGCACCAATCCAAGCTCGTCTACACAGAGGGGCCTGATCGCCCACTTCAACACACTGGCATCAGTACTTCGTATTACGCCAATGCTTCTCTTCAAGGTCCACGCTTCAACTCAACGTAGACGTTAAGCACCTTAAGCTCGTCCACATGGAGAAGACTGATCGTCGACGATGCTCAAACACTCGCTTCGACACACTGGCATCAAGGCTTCACATCGTGCCAACGTTCCTCTTCGAGGCTCATGCTTCAACTACACGTCAGACGACGCACTACCTAAGCTCGCCCAAACAGAAGAGACTGATCGCCATCCACGCTAAAACATCCGCTTTGACACACTGGCATCAGTCAGGACTCTTGGGGCAACTCTACGACAGATCACGCATTACTCTAAACTCGCCTGAACACAGGAGTATGATCACCATCCACGCTTGAACATCCGCTTAGTTACACTGGCATCACGGCTTTGCATTATATCGATACTCCTCTTTGATTTTGAATTTTTCGTCAAATTGTAGGACTGACTTGAAAAAAAAAAAAAAAAAAATTTGCGAACCAAAATAGATAAGTCAGCTCGACCATTTCAGGCCAGACTAGACAAGTAGCTCAACGTAATGACAGTGGCACCTATCCTTTTGTGGCCCATGTGGCAAGGTGTATCTATCTGGTCTCTGCAAGCCCATCTACCACGGAGCTTCACGCCCACACCGAGGATATCGATCACTGCTGACGTCCAAATGCACACTTTGACCTGCCGACATCGACAACCTTATAGTTCACCGCACACCCACAGCCTCCTTCAGGACCTGACCAAGAAGTTCAGCCAATCAAGGCTAACGAGATAAGCGAAGTGGAGAAGTCCACCAGACCATTCCAAAATAATTCAGTGGAATTATATGAAGTCTCAGCACAGCCACCCGAAGGTCCTGATAGACCATACCAACGCTGCTATTCAAGTCCACAAAAATAAATGAAAGTGTAGTGAAATATATATAGAGCGACAAGACATTGAATGGAGTAGGTTCAGTAAAAGTGTGCATGAAACCGCAGACCTTTGTAAATCGAGAATAAATGAATGAAAAATCGCGAACATTCATATCGACAGTGATAACTTCTCTGACTTTTGTAGCTCTGCCATTGCTTCACAAATTTATTACGAACTCTCTAAGACGAGGGGCTTGTGACCGTCCAGGGTACCATTTTATTGATTAATTATTATTAAAACAATTATTTTTCTTTGAATTCAGTTGTTTTACATAAATTTGATTTTTGTTTGTCGCGTGCAGCTCTGATTTCAAAACTTTGCGCTTAAAAGTACCACCTACTGGCCGCTAAGTGGTAACTATTCATTCCTGGCAAACACTGCAAGTAAGAAAATTGCTAATTGTACATAAGAAAAGCAGTGCGACTTTTTAAAATGATTCTTCCAGATCCCTCGATCTAAGCCAAAGCCAGTTTCTCGCTCACTCAACGAGACCTACGCTACGGCAGAAGCTAGAGCACCAATTAATTTCAATAAAATACCTATGTTTAATACCACGTTAATATTAACGTATTGACGCTTACTCTACCCACTTTCACCATCATTATCCACACTTCGAGGAACTGTTGTCCAACTAATGGAAGAATTAAACAAACAACCCAGCCTCGTTGCGCCAGTAATTGCATCTCATATAATATACTGGCTACGAATTCGTCTCAACCACTGTGAGTCACTGCTCAGCAATCCAACAGCGGTACTACCTCCAGCGGTGGCATTGAAATCTATCAGAAGCACTGTTTTACTACGCCTGTAGTCTCCAGTGCGAGGTGATTATTGCTGCTCAATCCTGACTGCTAAACTACCCATCACCGACACCAACTTTAGCGGTGGTACCTTAATCCAGTAGAAGCACTGTCTTAATACGCTAAGTGTCTCCAATACAGGGTTCTCTTCATTGATACATTTCAACGGCTAATCAATACCCTCGAAGGTAACTCCAGCCGCCCTTAATTTTCCCTCACTGTTTAAAGCCGCCTACGCCAACCCCCCCTCCCCCCAAAAAAAAGGCCGTACATAACAAATTGTTTGAAAGTTCTTGATATTCTGGACTAAAATAAAATCTTAATGTTAAGTACGAACGAGAAAAAAATGCTGCCTGCGTTCGTATCAAGCGCACAATCTTCTGTTTACTAGACAGTTGCTCTACTACTTAAGCTACTGAGGAGCCGTACACTTACTCGCATCATAGGTGTAGGTTTGGATAAGTTATTACTCCTAATTTGAGCTGTTTTAACCTTCAGCTCGATTTTTAATCGATATATTAAAAAAAGACTTTAATACTTGTAGATAAGTCAAAAATTTAATATTATACACTCATTTTCGCTGATGTTATAATAATTGTGTAATATCCAATTTCTTACTCATTTTACTACGAGTATTTAAATAATTTTGTAATACATCTATTAAAAATAAGCACGAGGTAAAAACAGATCAAATTAAGCGCGAGGGCTGACCTAAAACTGTGGTGCGAGTAAATGTACGGTTCCTTGGCAGCTCAAGTGGTAGTGCAACTGTTTAGTAAACGGGAGGTTGTGCGTTTGATTTGCACTCAGAGAGGATATTTTTTTCGTTCCTACTTACTATCAAGATTCTAATTTGCCCTATAAGATCTACAGAGTCCCAACAATTTCTGTATTTGCCATTCAGGGCGAAAAGATTATACTATCATCATTATTTATTGTTATTCATAAGATTTGCACCTAATCGTGTTAAGTAGCTCACTAACTCTCAACCCTTTCTTTTTTATTTCAGTAAAAAAAACAGCTTGCGGATTTATTATGTAATTTACTATTCAGCTTTTTTTATGAAATTTTCTTTAAATCTATCATGCTGAAAGTAAATATTTAACCAGTGTGATACAATTATATTTATATAGTGGTATTATTATTTCACACAATATTAAAATATTAACAGGTAAGTCAAGTTTGCTAAGGATGATCTTAGAATTAAAAGATGGGTGAATTGTTCATCTAAAAATGAGTATTTAAAGGTGTAAAATAGTATACGGATACGAAAGAATTAGAAGCTAAAATGTCGGGTGATTGTCAAATTGACGTTGTTATTTATGATTAAGTCCATCCAAAGTGTTATTAAGACATTTGTTGAGCAACATCAAAACTAAGTAAGTAAGAAAAAGATCAAATGTACCGAAAATTAGTAATTAACCTGAAATTTAGGAGATTCTAATAATTTCTTTATAATCACAGCAGTCATCTTTCAGGGGCGGTAAACTATTACTTTTTTCTATGAAAAAAAATAAAACAGAGATAAAAAAAATAAAGTTACTGTTTTTCCGAGACTAGTGGCCGATCATGCGTAGTGCTTTAGATGTGAAAAATACAATAACATAATTTGAGTTCTATTTGAACTTAAGTGGCAAGTTTTTTCTGAAATCAAGATGTACATACCTGAAGGTCATCGCTGTTGTCACGATCAAATTTTTAATATTAGGTTAGAAATGAGTAAGACACGGATTTTATCAAGTTTATGTTTAGTTTAAGCACAATATTTCTCCATGATGTTTCAATCTTTGTACCCCTTGATCGACAAAAAACTTTGGGATGAAATTCGTAATCATACATTTTCTTCGAAACGCCTTAAAGCATTTACACATGTTAGTTGGAAGAATGTTATTGTAATACGTGATATGTCATTCAGTATGAGAAACTCTGAATGTCGAGATACTACACAAGCAATATTTTTTTCTGTATTTTAGTTGAAAACAGGTAAATCCAACCATTTTACTTTATCTTTTTTAGGAGTTCAAATGCCACAAAAAGTTTGAGATCACTGGGCTTCAGTTACTAACACCTTTGAAAAAATTTTTTACCTCCAAGCTTTTGACTGTATGCTGCTTCTAAAAATAATTATTTTTCTAATTATGATGCGAATAATCAAAGATACATACATGATATTGAGAAAAAAAACTTGTTTTAGTTGCAAATAAGACTTTTTTAACAAAAAAAAATTGATGCTTAAATCCTAAGAAATGAAAAAAAATATAATAAAAACTTAAAAAATTCATTGCTGACTGGTAATATTTTTGTTATTAATTGCAGCTTTAAATAAACTGTGGAGCATCTAAGAACTAAAAGGTTTAAAGGCTTAATGCCATCATTACAAGATCAAAGAAAACAGCTTAATACAGCTAATGCAAGTAATTCCTTCTGAGTAACGAGAGTTTGATAGATTGTAGAGGTATTACATAGTATTATAGTTTAAAAATACAAACTTCTTTATAACCAATGAAGTCTCGTTGCAAATTATGATAGAAAATTTAATTGGCTAAGGAAGAAAAATTAGCTAGATGGAGTGGACAAAAAGATAACTCCATAAAGCTTTGTCTTGAAATTTAAAGAAGTTATCAACTACATCCTACTGTATCATATAAGGCAGAATTATTTAATAAAGATGATTAAATAATAGTTGAATACTTAAAAGACATACCCACGATACTAAGGTCTCATATTCCATTTTGGTACATATAAAAAAAAAGAACTTACAACTATTACGTTGACAAAAGGTCTTTTACAACTCTTTACAGTGCTATCAAAAGATCTTACTGTAAGTGTGCCAAAGGAAGGAAAGCGGTAGACTGCTGCTTCCATGTTCTATTAATTACTAACATCTTTTCATGTGCAAGATATTAGTCTCGAATAGATACAATAGCTGAAACATTATCAGACATATACCTAAAAGAAAATATTAAGCCTGTAATAAACAAAGATAGTAATGCCAAGTAGTTTGTATTTCTTGAAAGTTTAGTTTAGAAGTAAATGTCATAAGTTACATCGCATTAAAAAATGGAAAAAAAAAAAAATTGTGATAGTACAATTCAATTAGAAGGAATAGCTCCACAACAAATATACACTCTTGGTACCGTAACAGTAAGTTTATTCAATCCAGATCACAAAATTTCACTTTATGAATCCCGAATAACCAATAAATAATGTATGTATTTCAGGAGATCTCTTCTTGACGCAAGAAAGCGCTAGAATCAATTATGGACTTAATACATCATTAGTCGAAAGCATACTAATTGAATCTATACTTTCTCTATACCGAGATAATAAAATCAACTCTATAAAATTAAGTAAAAAGCAAGAAAAACCCTTAAGACTAAAAACTAAACAAAATTTTGAATCAACTTTTAAAAAATTTTTTTCCCTCTCACAATGAAGATAAAATACCCACACTCTTACGTGATACTATTTATTATAATTCTTAAGGATTTAAAGGTAATAAAAAACAAAAGTTATAATTTACCAGTCAAAACAAAAGTAGCTATTAAATTACCGACTAGAAACAAGATCACTGGCCATGCTTATCTTCGTAGAATTACCACCGTACCTGGAGTGTATATAGGCGAGGTGGTAGTAGATTCCAAAGAAGGTCACTCTTTTACAGTACCCATAAACACAAGAGATGAGCCAATAAAAATAAAAATACTCGCGCAAGAAGTTGAGCCTTTTGATGTCATGGAATCTGAAGACTTTTTCGACACTGACTGCAAAGAAAACGACCTAAACGATGTAAAAGATCGCATTAAATTTATAATGGAAGAAAAGATCTCATCCATTAAAAGCTAGTATATTAGAAATTAAAAAAAAAATGTAAAAAATTACGCTAACTTATTTTACATTCCAGGTGACCCAGATTCTCGTACTTCTATTATGACACATAAAAAACCTTTTGCAGACGACCGTTCTGTATATGTCAAACAATACTGCTATCCCTTATCGTTACACCAAGAAATAAAAACTCTAAAAGAAAAATAATTGGCTGAGAGTACAATCACAAAATCAAAAAGCCCTTACAGTAGTCCTCTCTGGATGGTACCCAAGCAACAAGAAGCTGATAAAGCAAAACGATACAGATAAGTAATAGATCACCGTTAACTAAACAAAGCTTGAATTACTTCTTCGTTTTTGGTCTAGCCAGTGGATTCCATCAAATATAAGTTGACCCTGCAGATAGATATGAAACTGATTTTAGCACACCTAACGGTCATTATCGTTATGCAGAAACGCCATTCGGACTATTCAATGCACCTGCAACATTTCAACGACTAATAGATGTAATTCTATCAGGCTTGTGGAGCATTGAGTTGTTTATATTTCTTGATGACACAATTGTATATTCAAGAAGTTTAAAAGATCATGGGACTAAAGTTACTCATTCATTTGAAAAATTTTTGAAATCAAAGTAAAAATTACAACTTGACAAACTTCAATTATGAATGCCTGCAGTAATCTATTTAGGAAATACAATAAAAAGCTACTGAGTCAAACCAGATTCAAAAAATTAGAGGCTGTTAAAAAATTTCTGGAACCAAAAAATCAAACGAATAATAAATAATTTTATGAACTAGCGAACTATTACTGTCGTTTTGTTAAAAATTTTGCAGAAATTGCGAAGTCTTTAACGTCCTTGTTTAGGACAAAAAAGAAATTTGAGTGAATGAATATTCATAAAAAAGCTTCGAAGAGTTAAGGAGAATATTATGCAAAGCATCTGTGTTAGCTTACGTAGATTTAAATAAGCCATTTATTTTAACAATAGGCACATCTAATATAGCTATTGGGGCAGAAGTAAGCCATAGAGAACCAGGAAAAGACCAATCAATTGCGTATAAGTAAAAAACTCTAAAGAAAGCTGAAAGAAATTATTCTACAACGAAAACAGAGTGTTTGGCAGTACTGCCGTGCCATGGAAAAAAAACGTAAGTGTAGCTAGTGTCAAATTAAGAAAATTGACAAAAACTATTAATGTTAAAAAAATGATGAAAATCGAATTTTTTAAAAACGAAAAAACTGTTTCTAGGGTAATTAGCGCATGATCTAATCACTGCACGCAAAGAAAAAATGATGTCCCAAAAAGAAAAATAGATACTGCACTTACGGCTTTTCAGCCACACTTTTTTCTTTAAAAAAAAAAACCGTAACTGCACTAACGTTTTTTTCACGAGGTAAAGTCAATGAGCACGGTTACGCCAACCAACGTTAAAAAGCAGTAAGTCTCTTAGAATACATACAAATGCAGTTACGGCTTTTTTCAGAGGGAAAGTGTGCAACAATTTAGACCGTAAGTAAAAATTTACATATTTTCAGTAGGAAAATAAACTTTATTATGCAGAAAATAAAAACATCATACCTTGTTTACCTTAAAAACAGTTTTTAATAGGTGAAAAACTGTGCATGTATTACTTATTTATATAAGGTAGCTCCCTTGCGAAAACCTACAGAATGAAATATGCTTAACTTAAAAGATTTTAATCTACTAAATAAAACTGTGTTCTTGTTTATACCCCAAGTAAAGCAAAATCTTGAGATATTTTAGCTCAAGGTTGTACTTTTGACACGAGCTTATATGGCAGAGCATCAAAATATTAGCTTTACAGGAATTTTCCAACTCACAATAAAAAACCTGAGCAGACAAATTATGATGAACTTATAGAAAGATCTCTGTTTTTTCTAATTTTGTCATGTGAAATGCTAGTAATGGGACATTTTCCAAAGATATTTTCAAAGAAATAAGTGCAAATCAGCTTCATGTACGTATACATACACAAGTGAAACTATCCTACCTGACAAGAGCAGTAGACAAGGGAGCTACCTTGATGAATAAAAATCATTCGAGTCGATTTTTTTTCTTGCTATTTCAGTGATTTATGACACTATTTAAGTATTATTATTAATCTTATTATTTAAAAGTGAATAATAAATTGTTGCAAGTTTTTTAATATGAAACAATTTCTTATTCAAGACATGCTAATAATAATGAAGGTTGGACTGTTACATAAAGAGTAAGACGTATTTATTAAGATAATTTTTAAAAATTTTATGAAAAAATGTACAAGTCTTCTTTTATTTTATAACTCTAATAATTAAATATTATGACGTCACTATCTGTCGGTCGTATTAGCTGCTGCAGAGCCAGTGTATATCTATGTATACACATGAAATTTGCTGCTGCTTTGTAGTAACGCTTTTTTTTTTCTTGTACGAAGAAATCTGCCTTACACTAGCTCCAAAAACACAAAAGCGTTAGTGCAAGAAGTTTTCTTAGAGTGACATTAGTAGCTTTTTTTGCTGACTCATATTGTGTAAAAAAAGTGTAAGTGATATTACGGCTTTTTTCTCCGTAAACAACACGTCCAATTCCAATATTTTAGTAACTTACGGCTTTTTCTCATGGAAAGGCAGATTTCTATGGACTTTCATATAATTAT
>NW_019384236.1:95538-154033 GCF_000648655.2 Copidosoma floridanum | reverse complement strand
CATATAATTATTATTTATAAATAAAAAAGATATTAAATTTTTATAAATGCCATTGAATGTGGAACTTCCTGACTTATCGATTGGTATAATCAACCACTTTTATAAAAATGTCACTTACAGCCTTTTTCCGTGGCACGGCAGAGTAGTTGTAACAGTCGAATGTCTTCAACATTACTTATACGGCAAAAAATTTTCGGTTTATGGAGATAATAATCCACTCTCTTAGATTAAGTATATCGAAGATTCTTTGAATAAGCGATATTTCGCTGGATATAATAGCTGGAGAGCAAGACTTTAAGGTTAAAGCTATTCTATAATATTAATTCTTCAGACAAAGAAATATCATTCAATGCTCGTTTGCAACCTATAAGACACAAACAAACTAAAACTTCGGCAGCTCTTCAAAATATGTCAAAAACCAATCAATATCACTTCGATACCATTAAAAGCATATAATCAGCACCTTAAGTAAGGAAAAATAAACCTAGAGATACAGTATTAGAAGAACCTCGGTGTACCAAAGGTTGACAAGGTGAACTAAACGCACCTACAATAGCGGAAAGATTGACAACGAGACGAGGAAACGAAACACTAAGAGCTCAAATAAAAGACTTGTCATCTGAACCCGACACCGCGTCTACTTCACAGTTTAGTGACCCATAATCTGATGCCCCAATACCATTACAAGAACTATCATTTCTACCAAGCGTAATAAATGCACTTGCAGAAGAGACTGCTCAGAATATAATAGGGAACTCAAGTGACGAAAATGCGGAAATCAGTAAAATTGACAAAATCATCAAAAAAAATTCAAGTTTTTTTACCAAGACTTTCTTATATTTCAATCTAACTCAGTACATTCTGAGCCAATGACGTTAATAAAAAATCTGTAACATTTCAATAAGATGAAGACTCTTTTTCTTCTAATGAAGTAACTTTAAATTTAACTACAATTAAATTAAAAGTTCAACCTACTTTTCAGCGTTTGGTACAAGACCAAGTAAACAATACAAATAAAAATAAAGAGCAGTTATCTAATTTAAGAAATAACACTTACATTAATCAAGATCGCAACAAAAAAAGATTTATTAAAGAATGCAATCAAAACTTAATATGATGGCATAGTTACAATAAAAAAAATGAAATACCAAGTAACAGCATTTTTTGAGAAATACAATCTTCACCTACATCCCCCACCAAACGTTATGACGGTAGTTACTTAAATCAAAAATAAATAAATTCACTTTCATTGCCACCTCAAATTTAATCTCTCCTACTATGGTAAATGAATAAGTCGGTAAAACAATGAACGAATTAATTGCAAACGGAAATTCCATAAGAGCGAAATTTCCAATTAAATCACACAGAAATAGTCCTACCAAAAAAAACTACATAACTCTAATGATGAACTATACAGGAGTATTTTATCACCGAAAGAAAAAAATAGTAATAAAGAAATAGACGGCAACCGTTCCCAATCGGAAAACATAGAGAATGAAATTGATTACGATACCAAGAAAACTTCCAGCCAAAATATTTTACCGCAAGCAAGCCATACAGCTGCGTTAGGAGCCATACAGCAAAATTGGAACTTAGCTCATAGCGAAAAAGAAACAAGAAATATAAGTCCTGTTTTAAATCTCTCTAATTTAACTTATCAAGTAAATAAATTAACACTTTAAATAACTCGTAAAAATTTTACTTCCACAAATAATAACTACATTGTTTTATTTCTGAAACTGTAAATTTAAAATTAATAAATAATAAACTGCGTTTAGATATTAGAGCTTTATTAAAATAAGAATTATCATACGTTGAACTAAATTTGGGAGAAGTTACTGCTATGAAAAACTGAAATCGCTACATATTTTTACTAGTCGTGAGCAAAAACTTTATTAATAAAATAAAACCTGCCATTTTACATACCAGCTTTGAAAATCTTGCATATGCAATATCAGTAGTAGAAGAAAGCACCGCTCGTATTTGTGGAATAGGTAAACTCACTAAAAGTCTCCCTAGAGGAAAAATGCCATTACAAAAAAAATTATGTCTTTTTCCACTCACAGTAAGAATTTGCTTTTGCGCATGTTCTTATCCAACCCTAAGAGATAAGAAAGAAAAATAAGTTGATTGTCATACTAGCTTATTCAGAGGTCATAGAGGAATAGTTAAAACTTAGAGACAAATGAGAAAGAAAAAGTACTGGAATGAAATGCAAAGCAACACAGCCGAATACATACAAATATGTAAAATTTGCCAGGAACAACAATTAGTCCACACAAAAACCAGAAAACCTATGGTAATTATAGACACACCCTTAGAAATATCTTACAAAATCGTAATAGATACAGTAGACTTTTTTTCATAACATACATCTGAAAATAAGCACATTTCAAGAATGAAATGCTTTCTTACAAAATTTTTTATTTCAGTTCCTGTTTCTAATATCCAGGCAATAACTATTACCAACGTTTTGTCAAAATGCTCTATTTCAACTTCTGACATTTCTAGAATTATTCTCAGTGTCAAAAAGTTTCATTAATCAAATATTCACAGAAGTATCAAAAATTTATGGATTTCATTTAGCTCATACTAGTGCATATCATCCACAATTAAATAGTGTGTTAGAAATAAGTTATGCTATGTTAAACAATTTTTTCAAAAATAACGCTAAGACCAAAAATGACTCAGATAAAATGGTTTTCTTTGCAATGCATAAGTACAAATATTTAATTCATTTAGCAACAGGTCTTACACCTTTCGAACTTGTCTTTGGTAGAGAGGCACCTTTTGTCAATCTGATTCCAGACAAATTTCAAGTAGAAACATACAGCTCATAATCTAGTGACCTTGCCCGCTGTTTACGTACAATCCAAGAAATAGCTCGTGATTGATTTAAAATATCAAAGCAAAGTACAAAACCACGTTATAAGAATAAGTCAGAGTAACAAAACTTAGAAGTTGTAATGACAGTCTATGTGCTCAAAGAACTCTAGAAAAAAAAATCAGATAGATTTTACAACGTAATTTTCAAAATTAAATAAATGTATGGTAAGACTAACGTGGTATTAGAGTCAGGAAATAAAAGAATAACTAACGAATATACTGACAAAGTAAAATGCAGCTACCGATAAAAAAAAATAAAAATAAAATAAAATAAAATAAAATCTTATTATTTTGTTGTTGCGGATTGATCCGATCAATATGTTAAGTAAAAACATTGCCTTTTTGCTTCTGATAACACTGAGGCTTGGCATAATAAAAAACAAAGAAGAGATACTTGCAAGACCTTATGACAACATGCTTTTAGTTAATAATCCCAGTATATACTATGAATACACTAACGAAGTTAGACTCATTTGTACCAAATAGCACGTTACTATTACGTTAGGTTTTCGTAGCATTGAAGATCAAACTGAACTATACCATGAACAGCTAGATACTCTATTGAAACAGTGTACCAGAGAACTTGAAAATCAAGAATGCAAAAATTTAATACCTAGATATACGTTAAATAATGTGATTTGTTTAACCAAATTAACATACGAAGATTTAAAACTATTTCTTGCACCTGAAATACAAATACACAGCAAAGAATCTAACTTTACCAATATAGTAAAAGTAATTCCTAGCCAAAGGATAATGAGACGAGCACCACTGGAATTCGTGGGGTGGATTTCGAAAACATTATTTGAATCTACAGATGCAGATGATTAAGATAAAATAAATACGGACATAAATAATCTTTACAACTTTACAAAAACAAAATTATATTTAAAAGCAAAAGAAACTCATCTTGTAAAAGTTGAACCGAAGAAGCATGCTGATTAGATAGTGATAATAGAAAAATTAAGTATGAAATACAGGTATTAGAATGGACTTACTTTTTGAAAAATGCCTATTTTTTATACAAAACTCTTAAAAAACACTTGTCAGGGCAGTGAAAAGCACGTCACAAGGAGACTTACATCCGCTCGTAATACAGAACGAAAAACTATTAAAAATTTGGAATGAAATTAATTCATACAAAAAAGAGCATACGCTACCATGGGACGATTCATCCGTAACACTAGAACGCCTTCACGCACTGTTCACAACAAACGCAGTAATAATAGAAGGTAGATAAGCAGTTAAACTTAGTTTTCCGTTAATAGGTAAAGAACAACTTAGTAATGATGCCATGCACTCGATTCCAGTTTCGAGAAATTAACACTCAGATTTAAAAGTCTGTGTCATCATTAAATCCCGACATAGTAACCTGATCGTAAGCAATAATCTTCAAAATTATTTCCTCACCGATGAAAAATTTCTAAATAATTGCACGAAAGATAAAAAGATCTTATATTGTCAATCAGATATGCCTAATTACGGAGATAATATAAATGATTCTTGTGAGTTCTTTGTATTTACAAAACCCATTAACAGAAGCATCAAAAAATTGTCAAATAGCATTATATAAGTCAACCCAAATTTATTGGATCAGACTAGAAAGCACTAAGCATGGTTATATTGGCCACAAAAAACTATTATAATACAACTATTGTATAAAAATAATCCTTCAGTCACACAACCAACTGAATTTAAAATACAAGGTATGGGAATACTAACGATCAAGAGTAATTTTATTGCTCATACTCTCGGCTACACCCTGTATGAAGTCACAACAATAGAATTGACAGAGACTAACCACTATAGATTTTTTTTTTTTTTTTTATATTATAGTGCTCTACGTCCAGCTCCTTTAGTAAGGGCACTATGGGCTACTACTGGGGCATTTAGTACTTGGGAGAAGGAAGGGAAAAGGGATAGGAGGCCTCACATTACTGGGAGGGGGGAGGGGGAAATTAGGCAATTTTGCTGCGAGGAGGTCGCCTAAACCCTCCTCGAGGAGTATTGCGTGGTGAAAAAGCACATGTGATAAATCACAGAGGTACTTGCCCGTAAGTCGCACTGGCCGGGAATCGAACCACGGTCTCCCGCGTGCCAATCCACTACCTAGCCGACTAAGCCACCGCGCGCTCTACCACTATAGATCAGTGCTTCTCTACAGTTTAGCAAGCTTATTAAACCACCCTGCTATCAAAACAATTAAAATTAGCAACAATAACTTTACTCTTGATTTACAAGAGAATAAAAAAACCAAAATAAATAAATGGGCAAAGCTAAATGAGGCAATAGCGTTAATTAGAATAAAGGAAACCTTAGAAGATAAAGCAATAATAAAACAAGTGAGCTATTAAAATACAGCAATCAATTTTGGAAGCCTTATTGTAAATTTAATTGTTACAACATTTATTACCTTAATTTTAGTAAGATGCATTTTAAAACTAAAAAAGAAGTCCTTCAATCACTAATTTATCACGATTGGTATATAGAGCTCCAACGAGTATATCAAGTGAGCTTTAAATTTTTGTAACGAAGCATAATACTCTGGAAGGAGTACGGAAAATTATGAAAAATCTTGCACTACCCATTCCTGACCAAACAAAAGATGATGACTTGCAGATATAAGTTCACTCATAATTTATTAAATATCTGACTTTATAAAAAAACAGTATAAAAATAGTTAGTAAAACGAAGAAAAATAAATAAAATAAAATAAAATCTTATTATTTTGTTGTTGCGGATTGATCCGATCAATATGTTAAGTAAAAACATTGCCTTTTTGCTTCTGATAACACTGAGGCTTGGCATAATAAAAAACAAAGAAGAGATACTTGCAAGACCTTATGACAACATGCTTTTAGTTAATAATCCCAGTATATACTATGAATACACTAACGAAGTTAGACTCATTTGTACCAAATAGCACGTTACTATTACGTTAGGTTTTCGTAGCATTGAAGATCAAACTGAACTATACCATGAACAGCTAGATACTCTATTGAAACAGTGTACCAGAGAACTTGAAAATCAAGAATGCAAAAATTTAATACCTAGATATACGTTAAATAATGTGATTTGTTTAACCAAATTAACATACGAAGATTTAAAACTATTTCTTGCACCTGAAATACAAATACACAGCAAAGAATCTAACTTTACCAATATAGTAAAAGTAATTCCTAGCCAAAGGATAATGAGACGAGCACCACTGGAATTCGTGGGGTGGATTTCGAAAACATTATTTGAATCTACAGATGCAGATGATTAAGATAAAATAAATACGGACATAAATAATCTTTACAACTTTACAAAAACAAAATTATATTTAAAAGCAAAAGAAACTCATCTTGTAAAAGTTGAACCGAAGAAGCATGCTGATTAGATAGTGATAATAGAAAAATTAAGTATGAAATACAGGTATTAGAATGGACTTACTTTTTGAAAAATGCCTATTTTTTATACAAAACTCTTAAAAAACACTTGTCAGGGCAGTGAAAAGCACGTCACAAGGAGACTTACATCCGCTCGTAATACAGAACGAAAAACTATTAAAAATTTGGAATGAAATTAATTCATACAAAAAAGAGCATACGCTACCATGGGACGATTCATCCGTAACACTAGAACGCCTTCACGCACTGTTCACAACAAACGCAGTAATAATAGAAGGTAGATAAGCAGTTAAACTTAGTTTTCCGTTAATAGGTAAAGAACAACTTAGTAATGATGCCATGCACTCGATTCCAGTTTCGAGAAATTAACACTCAGATTTAAAAGTCTGTGTCATCATTAAATCCCGACATAGTAACCTGATCGTAAGCAATAATCTTCAAAATTATTTCCTCACCGATGAAAAATTTCTAAATAATTGCACGAAAGATAAAAAGATCTTATATTGTCAATCAGATATGCCTAATTACGGAGATAATATAAATGATTCTTGTGAGTTCTTTNCAATAAAAATTAAAAAAAAAAAAAACAATATACTACTTACGAATTCACTAATGATCTATTATTAATATTTTATTTGATTTCCACAAATACTTTTAACGTTTGGTTTTAAGCCAAGAAAACCTAAAAGAAAATCAGCGATATAATATTTAATTACATCGTTCCTTTTCGCCTCCTTTACATTCTCTTTGGAATTGTATGAACCACAATCCTACAGTATTAGCAAATTTTATCACCACTACATTCACTGCATGTCACTGGAAAAGATTGCAACTATACCATTAATTTAATACTTTAATCATTAAACTAAAAATATACATATATAAATTTACATACACACACACACACACATACACATATATATTTAAAAAAACATACGACATAGTTGAAACCATATGCACGCAATTTTTTTAACCAATAATTAACAACTAGATACCTACACTTCTTCACGATGGGAGAAGGGGTGTTGTATATGATTGATCAATTATTTTCATAACAAACAGAAAACAAAAGGAAATTCACGTCTATAACGATATTATAATAGTTCGTCTTATCAACTTGCGTGAATCCTTGATCGATCTATAGTTGCCGTCGCGGCAACAATGTAAGATGGGGGGTGTTACATCCTAAGTTAATACAGACGAGTTATATTATAACTGAAAACTATCCATCCATCAAATTCAGATAAAACACATTATGAAAATTAAACAAGCTCATATGACAACAAGAGCTCGTACATCACTTATTGCGTGCGTGTAAAAGCTGTAAGGTGAATGTTCAATATGCTGACATATGGTACAGCCAGCCTCTTTGTGAAAATGCACGTATGTATTAAGATCGTAATATATGTATGAATAAATAAATCGTATTGCACGTATGAATTAATATCGAACTTGCGCATTAATTTTCTACTTCTAATAACACTGATTTTAAAGTTTGTCATTAACACACTATTTTATTATACTCAAAATTAACAGTAAAATTCCCAGAAGAATTAATTTCGAGATTTATGAGCTCACTGTAACACTTGAACTTGTATTTGGCGTTCTTTTATTGCTCATGAGAGCTTTCATCATCACTGACCTAAAAAACTCAATCGTACTTATCAGAAAAATGCAACTGGTACTGTTGTATTGTTATTTCCTGATGTATAAAATCATAACATGTAACATCATCGTGCAAGCCTACAGTTTTGCTGTCAACGCAACCTGCAAGAACATCGCTCATCGGTTGATCTAATACAACCAAAAGTCTTTTTTACTCACCCTGACGCTATAAAAACTTACTATCAACAAGAAAAGTTGCTTTTTTTACGTGTGTCACCTGTCCTCTAAAGTTTTAGTCTACTTTTGACTTTCACGACTCACGAGTACCTCATATACGTAAGGCAGAACATCTTGGCTGAGGTAACGTTGGGTGCAGTTCAAACATATCAACAATATCAGACTACGCTAAGAAGTGAGGTTCAACGAAAGTGGCCCACCGAAAAAGGCTCCAACGATAGCAGAGAAGGCAGAAACTGCAACCTCTTGCAGGCCACGAACTTATTCGTGTAGTTTAGGTAATCACTAGGAATTACTGCACGGAGTATTAGGGAACTCTGAAGCAGCAGTAACTAAAGATAGTGATATATGCAAGTTTTTTTTATCAGTAATACAATTATTATTAAAATCTGAAAAGTGATCTAAATGGACTGTATGTAAGAGAATACCTGTTTCAAAAAGTATTAATAAATAAAAATAAAAATAAAACATTTCTTAAATCATCTATAATATTTAAACAATTATTTTTACTCGACTACAAAGAACAAATAAAGCTCATGAGCTGAATCTTAAGAGACTCACGAATAACTTCAAAATAAAATGGTTCAGACAATGCTATAACTAAGTCCGGTCACAACAAATTGTCATCCCTTTTTTTTTCCAATTGTAGTTCTGTTAAAAAAAAATTATTATTATTATCAATTGAATATTGCATGAAAATGAATAAGAAAAAAAAATTAATTAATTCAAATGCCTGGAAATAGTAGAGAAATCTCGTCAGTGGACGACTCTTTTATACAACAGTTTTGAATGTTTTACAAGGATTTAGTCCCACTCATTAATTAACGTGCATAAATTAAGCATCTTAACACATACCTTTATATGACGAATACTCGACTCTCTTAAAAGACTTTTGACAAGATGTAGAAAATGGATGAACTCTAATAACAGCCGCTCAAGAATCTATGTATCTTAGCACAGTAATTTCTAGTCCTAAGGGCAAAGCTCAAGAGAGTTTAGTAGGTTATACTTTGTATAAATTCATCAGTTAAAAAACATCTAGCATAAAAGTTTTCAGGAACCAAATTGTATCACGAATAAACAGCAGAACTTTTAAATACTACAATGAAACAAAACGAAACAGTTCCAAATTTTTATCATAGAATAATTTTTCATACAGAAACGAACTTAACAGCCCTTTTGACTGAATTAAATAATAACAAACTCAAGGAAACACAAAAAACACAACTTAAAATCTAACACTACAAACGTTTATTAACTGTTCACCTGACTTATAGAAATTAAGTATAGCACTTTCGAAACCCAAAGATATCTACAAATCTTTAGAAGCTTCTTTACTTACTGAAGGCACTTGCCCACCAGTATTTCTGCTAAAGTATATAAAGATACATACTCAGTGCTTATAAGCTTAATAGTGATTCTTAGTGACACTTGACTGTTTATTACTTTATTATTATTTATAATTTTAAGTTCATTAAATATTATTTATTGTTTTATACAAGTTTGAAGACTATCCATAATTTTTTCTATTTTGTCAAGAAACTCACTGTAAAAATTGTACAAAAATTAAGTACTTGTTATTATTGTTAACTGTCCAGTTGTACTTGGAAATTATAAAAAGTATACTCATTTTCTTATACAATTACGTTGCATGCCTATACCTGCCTGATCTGGCACCTAAGAAGTGCACTAACATCAGCACTTATAACCAAACACATGCACTTGGGTCACTTTAACAACAGTTGGTATTACTTATATTACTGATAATAATATAAGCTTTTCATTGCTCATACTACTGCTTCAAAGTTCCCTAACACTTCTTGCAGTTTTAGTTGCCCGTTATACTACATAAATGAGTTCGTGGCTGACAAGATGTTACGGTTTTCTGCTATCTCTGCTATCACAAAAACTAGTTTTAGTTGACAACACAAGAAAACAGTTGGGTTTTTAATAGCCGATGCCTTCCCATACAGTGGCATATTTTCTTGTCACATAAAACTCAAAAACAGCTAGGTTCTTATTTATTAATGCTTGCTCGCCGAAGAAAACAACTCAATAATTAGTAGTACTTAAATACGGTTGTCGAATTTTGTAGAAATATTTATATTTTTTAGATTGAATACCTTCGAGTATTTGTATTCATACGGCAATAAATAAAAAGCCAGGTGTGGGTCTTGAGACCCCTGACAGATGTGAAATATGAAAAAATATGTTTTTGGACTCGGCAGTATTTGATTGTTCATGATAAAAATACTTGTTTTTGTCAGATAAATGCCATTATTTCTGGGACTATTTTGCGGACCGAGAGACCTGTGAAGACAAAGAAGAAATATGTATTTCTATCAGTGAATATTATAGATTAGGAAAAAGCAAGTGTTCAATTATGTTTATGTATTTTTGTTTATTGAGAAATAAGCAATGAGAACGAGAAAGAAAGATAATACTTTTCGAAGAGTACCTATATTACTTACTTAAACGTAGGTATATACATGTTAAAGAATACGTTCACGTATATTTCTTTCTGTGTCTCTGTGTCTTGTTTCGAATAGCTGTAGGTACGTAGTTTTGCACGTGCGAAAATTTCATTAGCTTTTTACTAAAGATGGGTTGGAATGGGGTTTGAATGAACACAATTGGAAGAGCCCTGCATAGCACAGTCGATAAGGTCCCAAACTACCAATCCGAACAATGTGGGTTCGATTGTCAGAGTCAATTACATTGTTTGTGTACATGGATGATGTATATGCTATATATACAGTACATATGTAATGTTTACTTATGTATGTATACGTACACTTCTATATAGCAATGTAGGCGGATAATACACAAATACACGTACTTAACAACAAAAAGCTACACATGTACGACATTGTACGATACAGATGTATACATAGATGCTTAAGTTAAACTGCGTGTTTCTATAGAGAGAGAGAGAGATGGAGAGAGAGAGAACGAGCCCCAGTGATGGAGTGAACAATAAGTGAGGAGCGGACTAGACTTTTTGTTGCATACTTCCCCTCACGAGGCTGTTCACTGCCTGCCATAAGATGTTTCACATCAAGAAAACATTATTTAGCATTGTATATCCTAAGTTAAAAATGATTTACATATGATATTAGGTCACATAAAATTCCAAGTATACACAAAATATCGTTCATTTCATATAATGAACGACCTCCCATATACCATGTGACGAGGTCACAGCGTTGAGCAGACGCATGCAGAGGCCTGGCTATGGTTAATCCCTAAACTTTATGTGTGCGTATCTCTGTGTATACTCGGTGCGATCGAGAAATGCCTCTTAGACCACAAGTCATGAGCACGCGCTTAGTGAGCGGCGCTGACGTTATTCCGGCATAAGAGGTGTGACTTATTGGTTGGGGGGTGGGTAGATAGTTTGTCACGGCACCTCCACTCTTGAGGGAGTAGAACGGTCTGAAACATGAGGACCAGACTCATACAGGTACTATCACTGGTACTATTTGCCGATCAAAACTTAATGTCAATAAGGGTTAAGGGATTATTAAATAAAAAAAAGAGCGCTGGCGCTCAATTAGTCTATTAGCTATTGTTGATCAACGGTGAGCTATCGATCGAGGATCGTTGGTAGGGACTGTTCTGAGGTATCAAGCAGCTGGATGTAGCTGGACTCAGAAGTAGCAGATTTGAGTCTCTTTGATATAGCTTGGATTTTCCATTGACAAAGCGCGATCTAAAGAGAAAGAGTTCTGTCAGGTTCTGTGTGGCTCACAGTCTTCGCTGTTTATTGAGGATTGGCTAACCAGGAAAAGGGTTACTGGAGCTTAGCTGGCTTGATGCAATCAGGGGCTGTAAGGGTTGCGAGAAGACCGTGGCCAGAGCCAACATCAAGTATCAAAAGTTCCGGGAGGCCTGAAGATTGTGAGCACCAGGGTGAGTGCAGTTCATCTATTTTGGCAGTTGCGATAGTGTGTGCAAGGAGGACTTTGTCGTAAGTGGCTTTTTGGGCCGGAGAGTAGTAGCAGGACGACACCAGGTTAGAGAATATTTGGATATTTTGATATTTGGGTCACAAGATGCCCTTCGTGCCCTCCTCGAGCATAGCCGGTAGTGGCTCTGGATTAGTGGTCAGTTGCTCCTGGGGTCACGAGTCATGGCTTCTTGGGGGTGTTGTAGTGGCTTTTTGGAGAATTCTTCGTGGCTCCTTGGAAGAATTAAAGTGGCTCATCAAAGGTGAGCCCATGGCATTTATTAGTGGAAAAGTCCACAGCTGTGCAGGGTACTCTGGGCTACGGCACCAAGGCACGGCACGGCGGTGGTATCAGAGAGGCTGGAGCTGCACGGCCGTATACCTGTAGCATTGTACTCGGGGTAGTCGAGTGCATGTACCAAGCTGGCCGGGTACAACGTTACAACCTAAATTGTATTTTCAATTTAATAAATTTTTTTTGCGAAATAATGCTTCTCAATTTTTAATAGTGTTGAATAATTTTTGCTTAATGTTTAACTTGAAACTTAGGAAGTACTAAAACTTTAAATTTCAAACGTCTAAATCAAATTACAATATATTTTAGAATACCCAAACATGTTTATTACTTCTTTTTCAATAAATACTTAATTTTTTAAGTTACCGACACTTATTTTAGGTTTAAATATCTACTTTAAAAACAGTATAAATCATTGTATTTAATGTAAGAAAAAATCTTAAACATTTTTTAAATAAAACATTGGAACTACGTAACACATTCGTATTTTTTTAAACCTCATTCTGATTTGGCCTCAATTTTCCTAACAGTGTAATAATAAAGACATAAAAAATCTATCATGTGATTAGTATCTTAAATTCGAAAAAAATTCTAACTGATATTTAATTTTGGAAAAAATAAAATTGAGAAGCATTGTTAAAAAGTTTTAAGCACTAGTTATAGATAAATAATATTTCAGAGAATAATAAAACAATTAAACAAATTGATAAATAAAAACTTGTTTCCTCCAGTTTTTTCTCAGGCTTTGATGTTCCGTAATTTTGGAAAGGTATTATTTTAAGTACTATTTGTTAGATAGTAAATTGAGTTATAGTCCTTTTTGGTCATTACTTACTCATTAGAATAAATGACACTACTTTTCATTAAAAGAAAGTCATCGGTTGTTTTTTTTCAATGTCCAACCGGCTGTGTGCTTTTTTAAACCAAAGAGAGGGCACTTACACATTTTTTTCGAAAAAAAGCAAATAACTGTGCTCTTTTTTGAGGAGAAATAGAGGAGTTGCGCTTTTTCATAAAAATTTTCTGTACTTTTTATTCTGTAATACATAATAGTATTGCTTATTTTACCTAATACCTGCTGCTAGGGCTTTTTTTCACCTTAACTTAATTTGCTGTTACTTTTTTCACTGGACCTAAAAATATCTGCTTTTTTCACAAGGGGGTCTCTGACTATTGGCTAGGAATTACGAAATTCTGAAAAATAATTTAATTAAGTAACTGTCCATAAAATTGATAAAAATATGTTCAACCTAACCACATTTTTTAAATTATTAGAATAAATTTATAACAAAAAAGAACTAAGTAACTATATATCAATGCTACATGATATACGTGCTCTATTTCTTATGTTTTTGCCGTCTTACCATAGTGATTTTGAAGCATTTCTTGTTTACTTTAGTGCTGTTGGTAATTTAAACAATATTCAAGATCAAGATATTGCAGATCATGAGTAACTCATTTTAACGATAGGAATTTTTTGACAGCTACTGTTTGAACTTGTCTTAAATATTATTACGTGCATCTTGCCAAGATATCGTGATGATTTTTTAAGATAAGATAAGATAATATCGAGAAGTACTCGATTCTTACAGCAGCCCTAGCTCTTACCAATTTTAGTGTACAAAAAAGTGAAGGTTGAGGGAGCAAATGCACAATTATAAACAGTTTGCTCCGCTTAACCACAGGTCACGTTCTTGTGGGAAGTATATTTAAAAGCGTTGCCTGCTACTATTTCTTTTTAATCTAAAACAAATGAGGACATTAAATTCTCATACTGCCTACGTTATTCATAATCTTCACTTGCCTTATTCACGTCCAGCTGTTCTAAAGTAGCTCTCTTTAACTTGAAAGTAAGAAGAAAAGATCTTGATGATCCTTGTATCAGTATATCTATATATGAGATAACATGCATATTAGTTAAATATGGAAATATACTTATACTACGCTAAATAAGACTAATGGTTTAGGAATTACTCGTTAAAAAGCGTTGTCTTACGACTGTGCTTGAGGTGATCTGTTGAAACTCATCAAACAAAAATATATTTTATCTCTGACGCTGAGTGGTAAACTTCATTTTAATACAGATGGACTAAGGATCTTAACTACTAAAAGGACACCACTTGTGGACCATTGTCTTAAATACACATACATTATAACGTCTGTATATGAGTATTCGATTCAGTACAAGTACTCGACGAAGAAAGTTGTTATTATAGACGTTTAATATCAGAAATGGTATACATCACTAAGTTAAATACTGTAAATAAGATTACTGACACAAATAATTTAAGTACAGTACTTAAATATTATATCAAATATTGTTTAAAATAATTAAAAATACAAATAGAGTTTTATCGTGTGTTTGAATTCGCGCCGTTTTATACATGTATACAATCTTTCGATATTCATGTGTGTCGTTACTTACATGTACCTAGTCTCACTTTAGATTATATTCAGACAGCTTAAAAGCTAGTCGGTTATATTAGAGCAGATATAGATAGAACTCAGAGACTTGAAAAGGACTGCCTTAAGTGCAGTCGAAACGTTGCCAACTGAATAAAAGACTGAACAGTAAGCCCTTGGAGTTTATTAATTCTTCGTAAAACTATATGTGTTATTAACCACGCGCAGAACGGTGAACATGGAAGTATTTGTCTTCAGTGAGAATAAAGCAGAAAAATTAACTGCCAGTTCACACCTAAACGTTGCTGTTTACTGGTACAAACCACGACTCGTTCATACCGAGAGGACTAGGGATAGGACTGAAAGGCTAACAAAATTTAAGTAAAGTGTAAGTTCATGCACAGTATATCACTGGCTGGCGTGTATTAAGACTGTTGATGGTCAACTACTTTGAGCGTAGGAACGACGTATTCCCAAGTATTCAAGGCACAAAGAATAGCAACAGCATTCCTTCAGTGGAGCATCGATTACTTCAACAGTTTTGGAGACATCAAAGGTGCTCGAGAACTACCTTACCTAACGGATCCTCATTATTATAAGTATGAAGGCCAATACTTATACTGTGTAGCTGTCTTATAATTCAATCTAGTCTAAGCACGTGTAAGTAGGAGACAACTTAATTTCAGGAATTTTTAAAATCAGTTGGTCTACCATACCAAATTACTTATACTATAAGTGGCAAAATTGAATTTGGAGTAGGAAGTTTATTTTAGTATTTACGATAAAATTACGGAACTTATTTAGGTCTTATATGGGGAGAATGACGTCAACTGTCCCAGTGCCACTGCGCATGGCCCGCAGAAGCGTCAAACACGACGTTTTCAACTCGTCGTTTTGGTCTCGAAACGTTAATTATAAGATTATCAAAGAATATGCTATTACGTATTTTTTCGGTAGCTTTCTAGTGGTGGTATCCATTTTTCAAAATTCTGCCTCCATAACCTCAAAAAATGCACAAGTTTGAAAAACACGTTGCATCTGTATGATCTTTAACTTCTGGTATTTTTTGTACTATCTACATCAAAAGATGAGACTTTTTTACGTAATTATAAAAGATTCTTTAAAAATCCTTTGTTTTTTCGTAGTATTTAAACGATGAACAAGACAGCACGAGCCGCTGCAGCCGAGCTGGCAGTGGGTCCACCACGCGCTATCTGCTATCATCCCTCTGACTAGATGTAAGCATACATACCTAACTGTGGTGGTTTGTACATCGCAAGAAACTTCTTGATTGTTGCTTTCTACGACAATGTTTATTATGTTTACAACACAAGATTATGCCATCTTAAATTTAAGGTTCTTAGAGGTTTTAGTACTATTTGTAATTCTCAATGTAATTTTGTTTCAAATTTTTTTTAAGTAGGTTATGTAATTCTAAAAAAGAATCAAAGTAAGCTTTATACTTACGCACTTATCGGAAGTTTATTTTAGCAGCGATTCAGTTTTTTATAGCTCGTTTTTGATAATAAGTACTCAAGATAGTAAAATCGTAGCAAATAGCACGGTGGCCGACCCGTTGCCAGCGCGGCCACACCATCGCGCGCCATTTCGTTCGTCGTTTAAATACTACGTTAAAACAGAGAACCTTTTTTTTTTATTGTCGATCTTTAAGTAAAAGAGTCTGATCTTTCGATGGAGATAGTCCAAAAAATGCCAAAAGTTGAAGATCATGAAGATCATGAACGTTTTATGACCGAATCGATGAGTTAAAAACGTCGTGTTTTACACTCATGCGGGCCGTGCGCAGCAGTACTGGGGCAGTTGACATGATTCTCCCCATTTTTTTTTTTAATACAATGAGTAAGGTTAATAGCTTCTTTGTAATTGCAATAATAATATTAATTAGTAGAATTGACTTGTGAAGTAATTAAGTAAAAGATTCTTTTAATATATTAACAAGTATTAAGTTGAACAAATTTAATAAAGGAAAGGATTTCTATAATTGTTTAATATGCTCATCTATTGAACCTTAATCTTAACAGAAGATTGTTAATCTTTATTTTGCTTTGAGTTTTAAAGTTATTGTTTCTTGATTTCTAATTTTGATTCATTTAAAACATTATCTTGACGTTCGAGTCTCTTGGTAACGCCTAACCCTCCTAATAGCGCTTGACTGCCAGATGCCGAGAGCGCAAATGAATCCCCAAATGCGCGAATGCCCGACTGTCGCGATTTGCGGCTTGCTGGGCCTCATATTACCTTGTTCCCCTCCTGTCGATACCTTCTTGCTAAAGTAGCCTTACTGTTACCAGAGAGAGTTAGTATGATAGCCTTGTATATCGCACGTTGCAAAGGCAACAATAAAAAAAAATCACTTTAGTTACTGCAGAAATTAAAAGATGACTTAACAAGTCAGTTAAAATATAAGTAAAAACCAGTTTTATACTTTTTTCACACTACTAAGATTAGTGACCTTAGCAAACTCTCTCTTTTATGCTGGGAAAAAAATTTAAACTTTAGCATGTAGTCACGAATATTGACTGTGTGTTGGTTCCTAATCTGATAACTTCTTTGGGATAAATAGAACTTATTATTGCAATAAATTCCAACTCACAGGGGTTATATTTAAATGGAAAGAGGTTGTACTGCTATGAGTATTTAAAACGTAGGTATCTATAATTACAGTTAAAATGTAAACAAGTATGTAAGGATTTTTAGTTCATAAAGTTTTTAATAGTTAACACGTAACTAAGAGTTCTTATTTTTCATTAGCTCTGAGCTGTTGCAGTTAAAAAAATGGAATAGGAAGCGTTGCTTAGGTTAAAAATATTTTAAGAACATTATAATATTTGTTCTTATTTTATTGAGTAAAACATTTATGTTACCTGCGCTTATGCAAAAAGTATAAAGTTTAATGTTACTTATGCTTTTTAAATGAGTTGCATAATAACAATTGAATGTTAACTTGTTTGTACGATTGACTTTGATTATAATGAAAAACTCAATGCTAGGGTGCAGTCCCAAGTACGTTATGAGAGCGTTAGATTATTGTACTATGGCTCGTTTTGGTCAGTTTGGTCGTTCTACTTGAAACTTGTAGTATTTTTACTTTTAAAAGAGTTCAAATACACACACGTTTTAATGCGAATGATTATGTTCCCAGTTATAATGATCTTTAGTTAGACAGAATCACAATAGGTAAAATGGTTATGTATAAGATTGTAATAGCCAGCTAGGTAGATCACGTGGTATTTTTTATGATCATGTTGTCTCCTACGAACTTATGAAAAATAAAAGGTACAACAACAGAAACGTACTCACTAGACAGTCTTTTAACGGCCCAATCCAAGATTGACTTAATAATATTCAGTGTTGTACTATGTTTGAGCCTTCAAACGTAGGTATTGGAAGATTCAGAAGCATATTCTTGAGACTATTTTGATAAGAAAGACATCAAAATTTATAGTCCGATTGCTGGTTCATATTTAATGAGATAGCATGACAAGCATACTTACATGCTTTGACGGGAACGTAATTGATTTTTACAAATGTTATACAGGCATCTGTTTAGGGAGTAACTCAGTGTTATTTACTTTTGCATCAAATTTCTTTCTTTATTCTACACGTTGTTGTAACTTTTTACTTTTAAACCTTTGCATTACACACTACCTTGATACTGACAGTTGTTGTGACTTTCATAGTTCTCACGCTTAGTATCTTAGTCAACTTGTATTATTCACAGTTGCTTATCCATTGTGTCTTCAGACGCTCCACAAGTCTGCAAATTTCTCGCATGAGATGACATCAATATGTTTGCACAGAGTTAATTTTAAATTTCCTAAGTTATATAAGGCTTGTTATAATGAATCCTGTCAATTTCACCGTTTTTAAACTCACCCTGGAACTACAGACTTACGGTTTTATGCCATTGCGCTGCATGATCGTTTTTAATTTACTTGCATTAAAAGTGACAGAATGAACTTTCTTTTACTAAATGACTGCTATATTTATAATTGATGTGATACCGAGCATGCATTTGTATAAATTAGCTTTTATCATTAGTAGCTCTCACTTTCTGCTTCTTTAATGCCTTACAAAAAATTGACTTCATAGCATTCTTGTTTCCTATGTTACCACAAAGTTTTTCAAGTTATGTGACAAATAATACAGAGTTTTGTCTGTTTACGGTCTGAAGATTTTACAGAAATAATTCTGTGGCTAATTTCTTAGAAAATAATACTTGCTTTTGTCTATTTTTATGAAAAATTTTATTTATCATCTTCAGAAATGATCTGTATTCTGTACAGTTTGTTACTTTTTATCAAATTTGTCTTTCATATTTCTTGTGATGATCGATGTTTAAAATGAATGTTTTTGTATATATGCTAACTTCTAAGTATATCTTACATAAAACATATCTTTCTATGACAATACGACTTATAAATATCTAGTAAACGTATTTTAGTATTTTCAAACTATTTTATTCACTAATTAACAGCATTTCATAATATGTAGCAAGCCAAAACGTTTAACAAACTTAGCCCTTAACGACAACTGAAAGTTATAACAAAATTTGTAATAGGAACTGGGGAAAAAGTAGCTTCTATTAGTATAACAGTTAACAGATAGCCAATAACTACGTTAAGCAATAACTGTAACCAGATTATATATTCTTACTATATTGATAGTAGAATCCAGATGAGTAGAATTAGACTAACTCAATAATCTCCTAGATAATAATTCAATAATCTCCAGAAGACAAATTAAACCATTTGATTTATACTGTTGAGGAATGCTGAAACTGTATACTTCGTTGACATATAGTAAGTAATTGAGTTCTTAATAATCAGAGAAACGATGCCATCTAATCTAGTTATTTAGGACACGTGGATGTATTATGCATGCACTATAACTCTAAGCAACATTCTTTAAAAAAGGTTATTAATAAAAAATTGTATTTTTATAATTGCTGTAGTCGTAGTACCGTCACTTGAGACCGTACACCTATTTTTACATGATGAACTTAAATCATTGTTCAATAGAATTCATAGCTGATTATCAACTAGTATCTAAATTAGTTTATATAAATGCGTCTTAGATAAGTGGAACACGTGGCATGCGTAGTGCCCTTTTTGCATCAAAAGTAATTTCTTGTTATTTGCTTACAACGAATGGGGCATAGTTAGAAAAAATCAAGAAGACATAATAGATTTGGACCTGTTTTTTTCGTATGGTGCAGTCAGTTTTTACGTAAAAAATGTTTTTCCTTACTCAAATTTATTTCCAAGCTTAGGTTAGCTTCTTACAACACGTACTCTTATATTTTTTTTTTAATTCACATCAGTCAAAAGCTTAACTTTTTAACTACAGACCTACAAATTTTTAAGTTGGGATCTGTAAAGCTTAACAAATGACATGCACTCAAAGATAGGGTTGTAAAGTCTAGCACTGGCGGGCATATATCTTGATGCATGCTAGAGAAGATACTGTTCTACAACTGGATTATTATTCAGGACAAGTTGCTTACAAAATTAATAAAAATGTACATACAGACAGATATCACTAACTTTTTTTTTTTTTAACAGTAAATTTAGTAACTTTTTGCAGATATTACTAAATTCTTTTTTGTTGAACAGGAAATTTTCTAATTTTTTGCAGACTTGGAAAATCCCTTAAGTCATCTGTATAAGTATCGAAACAGCATTTAAATCTTGTTATTATAACTAAAAGCGGTAGATACTAAGAGAAACTATCAAGTTTTGAGCGGAGATGTAAGTTCAATCTCAGGTTATCTAAGAACTTAAGTCATAACTCACAACGCTGCATAAACAAATAATGTAAAAACTTATTTTCAAAATCACATGTTTTATAAAAATGAAAGACATAGCGTGACTGGTTGTAAACAAGGCCGATAGAACAGTGTCGTCTGCTGAGACAATGGATCTCGCTTCCTTGCCACGGTGTGATTCTCATACTTTTGAATCATACTTTAGAATATAAAAGATGAATCTTTTTTCTGTTAATTCTTTAAAACAAAAAAGTACTCTGATATTCAAAGGATAAAACTTTCTAACATAAATATTTAGTCAACCTCAAAAAAATTTTTTAACTCAGAAATTTACTATGTAGAAAAAAAAACATCAAAATCTGTTGATTTGTTTTCTTAGTTACTAGTCTTGGATTATGATCAAGTTGTAAAACAGAATCTCATTAAGCATTCACCGAAATATGTGCCTGACAGTGCTAGACTTAACACCACTACCTTCAAGTGCATGTCATTTGTGAAGTTTCATAGATCCTAAGTTAAAAATTTATATGTCTGTAGTTAAAGAATTAAGCTTTTGACTAATGCAAGTTATAGAGAAAAAAAAAAAATAAATAATAATAATACGTACATTGGGAAAAAACAGCCTTCATTCGGAAATCAACTTAAGCAAGAAAAAAAATTCTTAACTAAAAAACTGACTACAGTATCCGAAAAAAGAGGTCAAAATCTGTCGAATCAAAATTTTTTATTTTTGTCTAACTATTTTCCATCCGTTGCAAACAAGTTAAAAAAAATGCTTTTGATACTAAATAGATGCTGTGCGCACTGCTTGTTCTCCTTGATTTGGACGTGCCCGTGTAAATTCTTAAAAATATCGAGAGCTTACTATTAAAATAAAAGATAGAGTCAACATTTTTAATTTTCATAAAATAGTAGGGAAAATGTTAAACGTATGAATTGTTTTGATCAGCTAGGTGACAGTGTATACGTCAAATGAAAAAAGCAACAGAGAATTGTTATTGGTGCACCTTTTTAAATAGTCAAATTGACAGTATAAAGGATCGTGGCCATCGATACTTTCTGTATACTTGTATTATCTGCTATGCGATGGAATATGCTATAATGTGACAAATGTAATGAACTGTAAGGGTACGTGGCAGAGTATTTCATTGTGTAATTAGAATTTCGAGAATAGTGTTAATGTTACTAATATTTACACAGTTATGGTTAATCTTTAATTTTTAATTTTTTTTTCTACCGGGTTACCACGACAGCCTACTGGCCTAGTTGCGGGGGCCACCCACTTACTACCTATGTGTAGGGGTGTATTGCCACACTAATTTGCAAAATTTTTTTTCTCATATCCTACCTTAATCCATGGGCACAGTGTGAAAATCTCCAGTGGGACACGCATTGCCAGTTAAGCTGGCACTCTCTGCACCAATGGTGCATCGGGTCCACTCGAAACTGTATAGCCTTTCCCCGGAGGAGACTCCATTATTCCAGGACGTTCACTCCTTGCCGGTCAGGCCTGTGATCCCTGCCCGACGCCTGGCATCGGGTCCACTAATCCCTACCTATAGCCCTAACACTGTTTTGCATTCACCCAGGCTTGAAAACCTGTAGGGCAAGGAAAAAACCCCGGAATTACTCTGAGGGAAAATTTCACGGAAAAACCCGCCCCAAAACAGCCGGGGTTATATAGGAACTTTTTTTGATGGAAACAGTTTTTGAAAAAATCTGCCTTCACCGGGAATTGAACCCATGACCTCTAGAACTGCGTTGTATCAGTAACAAGCACGCTTACCTCTGAGCCAACGCTGCTCCCTTGGTTTATCTTTAATTAAAGTATAAACCATTTATATCTGTAAATATACTGCTTGTTGCCATGTGGATCTAAGATCCTCGCCATTAGCAAGAAGATATCAATCAATCTGAAAAATAATGAACAGAAACTAAGAATAGAATTATGAAGACATTAAACTAAAACTCATTGAATATAACTAACTTTGTTAGAATCACACATTTACCATCACATAATATTAATGACATTTAATACATACATCGGTTTTTTTATATACGAGATAAAAAATATTTTTGATATTTCTTTTAATACTAGTAAATTATCATTCATTGTTTACAGTTAACTCTGTAAGAAATGTCAAACTATCTAATCTTTTAGCTTTTAAAGCTTTAAGAAGCAATTATCGATAAATACCAGCATTACAAACTTTTTATTTAAAACAACGTCCAATTGTGGGACTGTCATATTTTGAACTTATTAATAAACAAAACGACGTTTCGGCCATTTGGATAATATGCTGGCCCTCATCACGTACGAAAATCTATGAGTTACAAAAATTCTTTACAATACAAATTTTGGTAAAATAAAATAAACGCAAATTAAGTTAAGCGTATAACATATCTCTTACTCTTACAAAAGAGATGTAAAATCGTACTGTATTCAGAGTTTCAAGTTCAGTTACTTTTATACCCTACACATACACAAATGACAAGGTACACGCATGTTATGCAATCAAAAAAGAATTGTTAGTAGTTCCTTGTGAGACGCACATAATAGTTCATGTTTTCCTAATACTTATTCCTGATAATTAGGAAGGGAGACTAACTTGGTGTACATGATTCGAGGGCCCCTTTCATTTGATTAACTTAACAAGAGACATATAATAATTTTTTAATCTCTTTGTATCTTGCTGTTTATTAATATTATTGTTAAAGTAATATATATTTAATATTCCCAAAAGAGGCGCTTTTTGTAATAGTATTCCATGTGTAACATTTTTATTTTATCAAAATTGGAAGTGTGTGTAAACTCAATGCTATGTTGTGATGGTACAGATGTAACCTTTTTCTTCTCTATGTCTCTTTTGTCTTCTGTCAACATAGTACTAACTAATTGGGTACCAAAAACCAACACACTCAGGCAAATCCTTAAATTTGTTTTCACACCATATAATACAACATAAAATTGGTATCAGTTACACATAAGTACACTTTTCCCGTAATGAAGCAGACACTTCATTCTATAAAGATGATCTAAGATTGATCAATAAATTTTGGCAGATAACAACTTTTCATGAAAATTTATTGATAATATTCCGTATATTCCCCACTTGCACAGTCCTATTAAAGGTTGTTGTAAGGAGCTTAACATTGGTCTTATAAACAGTTCAAACAATAAACTGAATTCGATCTTTTCTCTTGGAAAAAAATGTAACTGAAACACTCAATATAAATAATGTCGTCTACCACATACTATGTGTGAATTTTAACTGCTGTTATGTCGGTCAAACATTGAGAGCTGTGAAATTGAGAATGGCAGAACACAAAAGAGACATAGACAAAAAGAATTTTATCCTTACTATCACAACATAGCATTTAATTTACACATAATTTTAATTTTGATGAAATAAAAATTTTAGATATGGAGCAAATATACAAAAAGCGCCTTTTTTCGGAATGTTAATTTAACATTATTTTAACAATAATAGTAATAGACAACAAGATACAAAAAGATTTAAAATTATCTATAATTTTCTGGTTAAGTCAATTAGGAAAGGAAACAAACTTGGTAATTATGATTTGAGGGCCCCTTTCATTTAAAGTATTAGGAAAACATGAACTGTTATGTGCGTCTCACCAGGAACTGCTTACGATTCTTATTAAATTGTATAACGTGCGTGTACCTTGTCATTTGTATATGTGTAGGATGTAAAAGCAACTGAACTTGAAACTCTGACTACATTTCGATTTTACATCCCTTTTGTAAGAGTCAAAGGTTTGTTGTGCACTGAACTTAATTTGTGTTTATTTTATTCTACTTAAATTTGTGTTGTCAGGAATTTTTGTTACTTATAGATTTGTGTACCTGATGCGAGCTGGGACAATGCCCACACGGCCAAAACGTCGTTTTATTTTTTAATAAATACAAAATATTACAGTACTACAATTAGACGTTGTTTTAAATTATTAACCAACTGTCATTGAATATTATATTTCAATTACAAACTTATGTTTTTGTAGATTTTCTTATTTTCGTTTTATTCGTGCCTAGATATTTTTCTAGTTTCAGGTTTAAGTATGAATTTTCTTCTTCTTGTACTTTTTATTATTGCACATGTGTCTACACTGATAAGAGGTATGAGTTTTTATTAAACTAATGCATTATTTGAATTATTATACAAGTTTACAACACTCCTTTTAACAAGCTATGATGGGCTCAAATGACTTGTACAAGTGAACGTTTTTTTTACGATCCCTCAACAGATTCAAGATCAAACGCATGAGCCTCTTGAATGCTCATTTAATTAGATTTCCGTCGAATTGTTATGGTCGTTAGTGCTTTGAAATTAACAGACTTACTTATTCTCAAATTAACACAGCGTTACATTTAGCTTAAAATGAGCAACCAACACATTGACGAAATTTTCTGTATGTTGGACGATAAAGTATTGATTGCACAATTGATAAAAATTTTAACCTTAACCTTATCAAAAAAAAACAATGTCGATATTCAATAAAACAGTAAGAGGTAAAAGCATGTTTGCTCATTCTTATTAACTGACAAAAGACATAATTCAAAGAAAAAATTTACTTGCTAGTAACAATAAGCAAGCATTATAAGCAATTTTCTTAATAAAACCAGAAACTGACATACAAAGATACAATTATTAATGTACGAATAAAATAGCTGTGATCTAGTCTACAACATTAAAAAATTTCTGAATCGTATGCCTCATTTCAAAATTCTAACACAGAAATATGACAAACTATAAGCACTATAAATGCAAATGTCAAAACTTTGATCCATTCTTTATTTAAGCCTCTTTGATTTTAAGGTTAGCGTCAAAATTTATGAAATGTAAGCATCAAAAATAATGAACATCTTTGGTGAAGAGTACTTATAGCTTGCACAAAATATAAAATCTTTTTAGAAGATTAATGGATTTATTTCTTTGTAAGGACAAAGAAAATGTCAGTAGTATATTCAGGACTCCTATGTAAAAATTGAAGAGATAGAATGTCCTAGGATAGACAACATCGAAAAAAACTTATAGCTGATACTTCTCTCGGCTTACTAAATTACTTTTAGAATTTAACTAATGACATGAATAGACAGATTAGGTAAACTGTTATTCTCCTTTTGACTTTTGTTGGTTTTCCAACACCTATGCCACAACGCACTGTAGGACCAAAGCCAAAAAAGCTACCCAAAAATCAAAAAATCAAGTAATTTATCTGAAATTTCTTACTCTGGGGTTTTTGAGGTCGCTGATTACAAATTTAATATAAGATTTCCTAAATTTCACCCCGTACACTTCTAGTTCACTACCTCCTTTCATAAAATATCCCATATCTCATATCGTACTTGAGTCACACATCATTTTCAAAATTTTCGAGGTCGCTGATTACAAATCTGGTATCGGACTCGTGATTTTCAGAATGGGGGATTCAATATGGTAAACATAACCTCTGTAAGAAGTGAAACACTTCATTAAATGACATTTTAACATGTCACTCGGGTTATTAGACGTCGCTGATTACAAATCCTACACCAGAATTGTAGAAAACCGTTGAATATGGCTAGAAATTTCGGAATATTTTTTTATATTTGTTAAATAATAAGTGAAAAATTAAAAACAAAAGAATTTTGAATGATTTTTCTCCATAAGTCTGGCAGTAACTGTGCATTAAAAAGGTGAAAAAACATTTGTTAGAAATAGAATTTAAAAAATGTATTATTTTTTTCTAAGAATTACAGAAGAAAATCATTGTGAATACAAGTGAATGTTATTTTTGTGTCTTCTGATGTCGAACATTCAGAGCTTGAATTTTCATTGTGTAGAAAATTTTTATCAATTTTTACTTGTGGTGGTAATAGCAGATCAACAACTTCTTCTGACGTAGATATTAATGAGTTCGCAGATAAATCTCGACAACTAGACAAGTGCAGGGCCGACTTTACCAAGAATCTCAAAAACACATCTTGTAATGCTCAAGTTTGAGAAGATTTCCGTGCAAAATATTTACTGCATTGTTTAATCAATTTATGGCAAGATTTTCGGGCATCTTGTGACATCTGACCAATTGGTAATACTGAATGCGATCGTATAACAGGAGCATGAATTAATAATTTATGAACTGTTGTAGGCATGGGATACCAGCTGTAGAGAGCCACGTACTTTTTCGCTTTTTTTAATAAAAAATGATTAAATTTTTAAACATAAATATCAAATTCAGATAATAAAGAGACCTAATTAACTCCAGTTATGGTTGCAGAAGTTACACAATTAAAAAAAAACGTCTAGTGGTGTTGCCATCATTTAAACTTCCGTATACAGGCTTCGGCTTATCAACTATTAAATCCAACTTAGTTTTGAAACCTTTCTGAGTATTTTCTTTTCTTAGCTTCACGATTTGTTTTTCTTCAGCACTATGAGCTTGGCAATTAAAAACTCCTTGTAAGAGTTTAAAACACTTATTAAAAAAAAAAAACAAAAAAAAATATTAAAAATAATAGGAATGAAAAGGCAAACTCATAAACACGTTGTAGTTCACGTAAACAAAGTAATTTATTATTAAATTTATTACGGAAGTACTCAACAGCTGTAACTACATATAACTTTTAAAGAGTTATTCAAAAGTATTAATCTCTCTTTCATTTATTAAATTTATCCAACATCATCTTTAACATCCACAACTTAAAATAATGCTTCGCAAGCAGAAGTATGCAACAACTAAAACGTATCAAGTTAAGCAATAATGTGTTAAAAACGATCCATTAAATAAAAAAAACAACTAATGTACTTTTAATAAAATATTGTGTAACCGTTCGCCATGACTATCATAGTAAAATACAAATTATTTAAAAATATTTACGAGATACTTGTAACAACATACACGTGGAAAAAAGTGGTGTGCGTAAAGCACCTCTGAGCCAGTGAGTAAAAGCTTACAACTCGGGTGACATGCGTTTAGTTTTACTGAATTAAAATTATAAAAAAAAAAAATTACAAAAATGTAGCTGTAGCCTATACATGCCCACTAGCCAAACATATGTTTTTTAATAATCAGTTACTTTAGCATTTGAAGAATTAAACGTTCGAGACAATTTTCTCAGCGAAAAATAGAAAAAAACGATTACGCAAAGCACCTGAGATAGCCAATGATTTCTTAAATCTCCAATCACATGAGTTTCATAGAAAAAAAAAAATAATTATATAAATTTCGCAGCAGTTTTTAAACGCACGTTGGAGTAACATATTTTTTGTACACTTTATTAAGTGTGTTATACACAACACTTAAATACTACTATAGAACACAAGAAGTAAGTATTTATAAAATAAAAATTAAGTTGTACCGTTGGACAATGAGACTTTTAACAACTTTAAAATCAACTAACAATCTTAACTGAGTCGAGCTTGCACAGTACAAAGTGTCCATCGATATAACAACTACACAAGAAAAGTTTAATTGCGAACACATTAAAATCAGCAACCCAAGCAGGGCTCACGTATCTCATGTATTATATAAGCCTTTCATTTGCATACGGCACAATATTGGTCAAGCCACGACACTGTTAATTTACTACACGTACTTCATCTGGCAGCAGTGTTCGTCTCTTGAAAAAGGTGTTTAATATCTTACACGAAATGCCAAGAAAAAAAAAAAATTAAAGTTCAATGAAAGTAGAAGAAAGTATCTAAGCAAAGTATTCTTCAGCAATCTCACGGCGTTTTATAAGACTAGCAAGGTATTCCTCTTTTGGAATGGGTTCGTAATGCTCATGTTCTTTATGATGGGGTAGGATGGGCATTGAAAGTCTACAAAAAAAAATATATATATTTTCTAATTTACGAGAATTAAAAAATGCTCCACTTTTTCAATTGCAAAGTTTTGGGGAGGTACCCCTCGTGTCAGAGAAAGTTGTAAGATACTGCAGCAGCATTTATTATATAGTGCAGTACTTTTTCGCTGTTGATGCATTTGCAAATTTTGTGTAAAAAAAAATCTGCAAATGCATCAACAGTGAAAGAGTACTGCACTACGAACCACAGTTTGCAGCATATATAATAAATGCTGCTGCAGTATTTTACAACTTTCTCTGACACGAAGAATACCTCCCCAAAACTTTGCAATTGGAAAAGTGGAGCATTTTTTAACTCTCGTAAATTATAAAATATCTTTTTCTTTTTGTGGACTTCCAATGCCCATCCCACCCCATCGTGAAGAACATGATCATTACAAACCGATTCGGAAAGAGGAATACCTTGCTAGTCTTAGAGAACATCGTGAGATTGTTGAAGAATACTTTGCTTTGGTACTTTCTCCTACTTTTATTTAACCTTAATTTCTCTTTTCTTGTCATTTCGTGTAAGATGTTGAACACCTTTTTTATAAGACGAACACTGCTGCCAGATTAAGTACGAGTAGTAAATTAAAAGTGTCGTGGCTAGACCAATATTGTGCTGTATGTAAATTAAAGGCTTATATAAGACACAAGATACGTAAGCCCTGCTTGAGTTTTTGATTTTAATTATGATTCAAAAACGTATGATAGGCCAGTGGGCATGTATAGGCTACAGCTACGATTATGTAACTTTTTTTTTTTTTTTTATAATTTTTTATTTAATAAAACTAAATGCATGTCGCACGAGTTGTAAGCTTTCACTCACTGGCTCAGAGGTGCTTTGCGCGCACCTTTTTTTTCACGTGTATGTTGTTACAACTATCTTATAACATTTTTTTTCTATTTGTACTTCAATATAATAGTCATGTCAAACGGTTACACAATATTTTCTTACAATTACATTAGTCATCCTTTCTATTCAATGGATCGTTTTCAACACATTATTGTTTAACTTAATACGTTTTAGTTGTTGCATACTTTTGCTTGCGAAACACTATTTTAAGTTGTGGATGTTAAAGATGATGTTGGATAAATTTAATATATAAAAGAGAGATAAATACTTTTAAATAACTCTTTTAAAGTTATATGTAGTTATAGCCGTTGTGTATTTCAGTCATAAAGTAATTAATAAATTATTTTGTTTACTTAAACTACATCGTGTTTATGAGTTTGCCTTTTTATTCCTATTATTCTTTATATTTTCATTTATTTTTTGATTATCAAGTGTATTAAACTCTTATAAGGAGTTTTTACAAAAAAATAAGTATTCTCTTTTATTTTAATAAAGAAAATTTTTGCCAGATGACTCCTTAGTAGGAAGTTTTCATTTTAGACGACGAAAATACTCTATCACCTCAAATAATTTTTTTACCTTAATTTTTACGACTTTACCCATATACATTTAAATAACGCTGTTTTATCTACGACCTATTACTACTAGTATGATTGTGACCTGCGTGCCGACATTCAGTGCATACGACATTAACTTTTGAATTTTCTGTGAGTTTTATGATGGTCACGCTGGAACCGTATAACGTATATCGAAGCACGCAATTAGACCCCAAGACTTATTAGTAAGGCTAATGGCGTAATCCCTGCCTGAGACACAAGAGAGGTGTTGGCTTAGACGGACTCGATCGAGCTTAGATAGTAATCGATCGGGTATTTTGCTGCGTGACGGAAGAGAATTATTAGGGGCTTGGCCACCTGTCAAGTAAAACCCAAAGCACGAGAGATGTGAGATGCCAAATCACTCCACGCCCAGTCACGATTATGATGTTACTGAGAGGAAGTGACGATATGAGATATGAAGTCGAGGGTGTAAAGGCATGACAGGGAGAAGAAAGTTAAGAAAAAGAGAGTCTCACTTAATTTCTGGATCCTTAACGCTCTGTTGCGAGAGATGCCGGGCGCATTGCCCCACGTGAATAAGTTGCGTTGTTATGTCGTCAAGAAGTAGTCAAGAATTGAGAGCTGCTTTTCGAGAAAATTGCGTGTAATTAGCAGCGTTAGCGTGTACATAGCGTAGACCATGCGAAGATACATGAGAGTAGAGTGAGTGAGGTTGCGTTATTGGTCTGTTTGAACTCACTTTGTTTTAAATAACTATATGTATATGAATGGCCTTAGAAAATTTAAATAACTTTTAATTTTAATTACTATTTACAATTTCCTGCAATAAAAAGTTATTTATGCATGGGCAAAAGTACTAACTGTGATTACATCTACTTCTAAGTCGCGAAAGTGCACAAAATCTATTGTTATGCAATTCTAATGTTTCATAAATTAACATATTTAACTAAAGTACAATCTAAATAATCTAAAAAATACCTTTATATCCTTAGAGCACAAACTCAGGTTTTCAAAGATACTAATGTATTTATTTGGGATAAAGTTTCTGTGGCTTCTAACTATACTATAAGAATTACGAGCACAACATGAGAATATATTACGGATAATGATTAATTTTTTGACAAGTAATAATTTTTATTTTAGATGCACACTAACAACATCTTTAACACTTTTAAAGTGAAAACGTTAGTACTACTACATTGCCATGTGTCACGACTTCTACACCTTACCATGAAGTAGTAGGGCCCTCGCCATGTAAGATCATTACGCTTTAGTTTGGCTCAGCTTCGGTACTTAAAGTTGAACATCAGTGTTGCTACTATAATGAGTTACTAATCTTACGAAATTAGGAACAGTTATAATACATATTTTTGGAAGGATAGTAACTTTATACGTGTTATAGCAAATACATGGATAACATGTAATGTACATTAAAAAATTCGGAATTTGATCAAAATAGTGTGATTTTATCTTAGTGTGTTGCTCAAATTGAGGACATGCGAAAGATATTTAGGACTTAAAGAGAAAGATCTCATTTGGTCTCATTTCAATTGTAAAACAAAAAAAAATGTTTAATAAGAACTAATAAAAGGATTAAGAAAATATTAAAATTATTTTAAATATTTTCATTTTGTGTTTATAAACACAAATAAAAAAACAGGAACATTTAACTGTTATTTTTAAATAAACTACATTACAAATCAGTACTGACAAATTTTACGTTAAAAGTTCTTTTGTTATGTATTAAGTGCACGGAGAGAAATTTTGAAGAATCACGCTTTAAACTTTTATGAAAAGAAAGATTACGAGAGCTTTGAGGACTCACTATATAATCATAAGGATATATTTGATATTCAAACAAAATACACCAGTTTGGAATATTTTAGGTGCCTCAATTCAACGGTCGGCGAAAAAGTGCCCAACTACGAAGACTGAAACAATTGAGTGTTTATAGACTGTTGCAGTGCATGTGTTCCTAGAAGCTTGAGCTCTCAGCCTTTATAGTTGGGCACTTTTTCGCCTTATGTCAAAGAGTGACTCTTTGATCTTGACACAGCTCTTGCGCTCGAGGTTCGTTAAAAGTCACATACCTCTAACCTTGGGACACAGGGCTTCTGCTTGTTAAACAAAGCCCTTCAGACTATTTCAAAGTATAGATAATCGAAGTATCAGTTCGTACGCATCAAAGTTAGAGTTTTTTAACTTCGATGAATTCTTGGGAGCCTCCAGTTAATAAGTTTTGATGCGTGAGGCTTCCAAATCTCTCTCCGTTTGATCACACAGGCTTATCTATTTCTGGGCTGAAAAGTGACTTAAAAAAATATTCTGAAATGTGGACTCTTAGATTTCCCAATTATTGTAAAATTGTTATTCCAGTCTTAATAATGCATTCGTGAATTGTTAGTAAATTAGTGAATATAACAATTAGTAAATTCAAATAATTGCTCTTTACGATGATAATATGATAAGCTGTATTGAAAAAAAGCCTTTAATTACTATAACTAGTTCATCTAAAATATTTTGTTGATTTATAAAGTGCCAGAGACTTCTAAATGATGCGTACTCAAACCTTTCTTTGGTTAATTGGAAAAAAAGTGAGTTATTGGATGTTTCGCTATTAAAAAATGATTGTTTCCAGATCATCATGGCAGTCATTCTCTATCAGAAGTATATCATCTTCCCGATCACATTCAGATTATTTCAACAGTTTGTTGTATTGCTATTAGTTTGATTGGTATAACTGGAAATACATTGGTAAGTAAAATTAAATTACCAAATTTTTAACTTTAACAAAGCCAAACTATAAACAATGACATGCAAAATGCATACTTTTTCGAGCAATTATCTGTAACGAGAGAAATACAAACCAGCTATGAGGGATCTACAGAGCTCCACTCCTAATTAAAACAAAGTCACATTCCCTTTTAGGTAAATGTTGGATGTATAAATTCGTAATGTATATGATTAAATATCAAGCTGAAAGAGTTAAGTAAAAAAAATTTTTTATTAAGCTTATTTATTGTGTATGAAATGAATAATATTATCTTATGGGAATATTTTGACTAAAGAATAAAAAAAAAGTTTTAAGACTGAATTAACCAAAAAAGTCAGTGATTTAAGTTAATATTAAGTTCGTAAACAGTCATAAATTTATATATATTGTTATTACATATTCACATGTGCATTGAAAGCTCACATAGTAAAATACGCTACTGCATATTAATTTACCTATGTATGACCTGCACCAGCTGTTGAAAATCTGTCTTTGTCTTCTTGCTCATTTACTCCACATACAAATAACGCCAAAACACTGTCCTTCTCTCTCCTTCTCTGTTATGATACCTAACCAATGGCTTAAAGACTGTACGTGTGCAAAATGCAAAAATAAATAACCACTTCTACGTGGTATGTAGCTAAGTGAGTTACAAAAAAAAAGATAATTATCAGAATCGACCCAATGTAAAAAACATACTGAGGTTTTATACCGTAAACTGTTAACAAGTCTTTCTTTTTTGAAAACATTTGATCAGTCACAGCAACTAGTCTTACTGTTGTACAAATAGCGTTATTTAGAAGAACGGTTTATAATGAATATCTCGAGTAAAAACTTACTTTATTATATCATCACTATTTTCCATCTGTACTAAGCGATTTACACACTTCAATGCATAAAAAAAAAGTTAAAGATGAACAAATATTGGAGTGGCGAAACAAATAAGGCGCGTTGCAAATAAAAAGACACATATATGTCGCATACATAGTATAAAGTATGAGAAAATGTGAGCGACGACGCACCAACAGCCACTTTTACAGCTAGTTCCATTTGTGCAATAGCATGAGGAGCGGGGAGCGAGGAAAGACGAGTACACCACATATGTCGAGACAAGCTATACATATAGATACTTGTAGCGTCTGCCGTAAGCTTATAATGCTGATGACATTTCGCGTGGGAAGAAGCTACTAGCCAAGTATAACTAAGAACGGCTGAAGAAAAGAGATTCTACGATCACTTTAGTGTGCGCCAGAAAGAGAGAGCTGCGTGTTACAATATATGTAGATTTATTCATAGCTTTATAACTATAGTGGGGTCAGAAGAGATCTTGTTACACTTTTTTGGGTCTAGCTCCATTCGTTTAAAACACATAACGTGGAAAAAAAGTTTCGTTTTTAAAAAGACATCTCTTATATGGAGAAAAAGCAGCTTAACGTATTACTTTTTCATAGAGTTTTGTGTAAAATCTATAATTCCACGTGTTTGTTTCTCGTTATACTGACCAATTTATAAACTACACTAAAGAAGACTAACTCGTGAGAAGAAGATGAAATCGAATTTATTTGGTCTTTTTTGTAATTGTTATGATAATGTTTGGTGGTAATTGAAGGAAGAAATTGCATTTTGTGAAGCACGCTATACTTTTTATCTTATTTTTTCTAATTTAACCATCCTTCTTTAATAAATATAAATTCCACTTATTTGTAAATGCTGTTTATCATGATGTTTATTACTCCAACTATTTGTTTATTTACTAAGTAACTTTTTCGTTGCATGAATTTGTTGATTTCTTTCATAACGTCCAGTAGAAGATGTAATTCTTGGCTTAGTAATAACTAAGTAAGCAGTTTCTTTGTCAGAAGAAACATCTTTAGACCCATCGCTGTCTAGTTAAATTATTAAAAGCTTACAATTAATAATGTTTGCTTAAGATGAACTAAGTTAATTAAAATGTTTGGTTGTATAAGCGAAATCTCTCAGGTTTTTGCATATTTACTGATTTCTTAACTTTTGTAACTTGTGTCTTTTATTAATTTCTAAGTGCCCTCGTTTGCACATACGTCTATTTTATTCACCAAACATTATTGTATCCTTCATGGTACTAGAGTATTGGATTGAAAGTCATGAAGCTTAGGAGTTGACATTGTTAGAAAGTCTTGAATTTCAGCTCTTATTAATTTTCTTCTTTTCTTGTTCATACCTTGTAATAGTAAATTCTTCAACTGACTTTTTTATTTAACGTGCTAATTGTACATAATAAATGTACTCAAGTAGGACTAATGAATTTTTTACAGATCTTAGTGGGTTATTACAGTTCCTGTTTGTTCTGATTTGATACGAAGTTTTACAATACAGCATGTGTGTTAGATTGACTTTTTGATGGGTTCAATCCAAATTTAAGCTATATGTCCTTTGTGTACAGTTAATTTTCTACCATATAAGGAATGCTAACAATATTAATTGGCTATGGGCACTGCTAAGCTATTTTTTCGATTGCACATTATCTTCGTATTGCTATACTCCTGTTTTTGACTAAAATACAATAGGACTGTGCTTTTTTGGCTCTAGTAGCTTAAAACAACTCTTATAGCTGTTAAGGATGCTTTTGTTAATAGTGTAAACGAATAACTTAAACTATAACTACCTGATACAGGTGCACTACATAGTATTTTTCTAAAAATTTTTGCTAAACATTGGTACAATTTATTAATTTTTTTTTTTTTAACGTATATTTGTTACAGTTATGACTTTCTTATTGCTAAAAAAATTTTAATAAATTATCAGTCAAAGTCTGTAGTTCTAAAAATTGTTTAATATTTGTTTTGTTATTAACTGTCAGATATTATTTTGAGACTTATTCTTATTTAAAAAAACTTTATTAAAGTAGTAACGTAACTCTAATGCTTGTCGGTAAACTAGTCATTCATACGATCAATGGTATACAAGCAAATGTTAATACATCTAAGTCATTGTATCAAGAGGTACATATGCATAGATGGCGGCACTTTTAAAACAAGCACTCTATATTCTCCATACAAGCCCTTTTTTTTAATATCCAATATACTTGAAACTAATAATATCGAATCACATTAATGCTTCTTCAAAAAAATTTTTTTAAGAAATAAATAAGAATGAGAAAAATTTTCTCCCTTGGTGCAGATCAAACACACAACCTCCTGTTTACTAAACAGTTACTCTACCACTTGAGCTACCAAAGAGCCGTACATTCTCTCGCACCGTAAGTTTAGATAAGTTTCATATTCTTAATTTTCAGAGCTTTCTTTCACCAAAGCCCGATAAAGTAGTTGTGTGACTTTAATGCTTGTTGGTAAATTATAAATTCATACGACCAATGGTATACAAGCATTTGTTGATACATTTGAATCATTGTTTCAAGAGGTGCACATGCATAGATGGCGGCACTTTCAATACAAGCACTCTATATCCCCTATACATGCCCTCTATTTCTCAATATCCAATAAACGTAAGACTCATAATATCAAACCACATTAATTCTTCTTCAAAAAAATTTTCCTAAGAAATAAAAAAGAATAAGAAAAACATCAATCTTTGGGTGCAGATCAAACACACAACCTCCTGTTTACTAGACAGTTGCTCTGCCACTTGAGCTAAAAAACAGCTGTACATTCACTAACACCCAAAGCTTAGATAAGTTTCTCATTCTCCATTTTCAAAGCTGTCATTTACCAAAGTCCGATAAAGTAGTTATGTGACTTTAATGCTTGTCAGTAAGCTAAAAAATCATATGACCAATGGTATACAAGCAAATTTTGATACATCTAAAACATTATATCAAAGGGTGCATATGCATTGATGGGGCACATTCAATACAAGCACTCTAAATTCTCCATACAACCCCTTTTTTTTAAAAACCAATATGCTAAAGACTTAAAATATCAAACCACATTAATTCTGCTTTAAGCGAATTTTCTTAAGAAATAAATAAAAATAAAAAAAATATCCTTTCTTGATGCGGATCAAACAATTTACTGACAAGCATTAAAGTCACATAACTACTTTTTTGGGGTTTGGTTAAAGACAGCTCTGAAAATTAATAATGAAAAAGTCATTTTAACTCACGGTGCGAGTGAATGTACGGATCCTCAGTAGCTTAAGTGGTAGAGCAACTGTCTAGTTAACAGAAGGTTGTGTGTTTGATCTGCACCAAGGGAGAATATTTTTCTCATTCTTATTTATTTCTTAAAAAAATTTTTTGAAGAAGCATTAATGTGACTCAATATTATGTGTTTCAAGTATATTGGATATTAAAAAAAAGGGCTTGTATGGAGGATATAGAGTGCTTGTATTGAAAGTGCCGCCATCTATGCATATATGCATCTCTTAATACAATGATTCAAATGTATCAACATTCGCTTGTATGCCATTGGTCGTATGAATTTGTAAACTTCATTAGACTCCATAGCTACATATTATACATTTTACATAATAACTTATGGATCTAGCAAGTCACAGATGTCAATTTTTTTTTTATTAACTTTTTAGTTTTCATTTAATTTTTTTTTTAAAGCATAGACATAAATGGTTTGTGGCCTACTATATATGTATTCAAATCTGAATCTGTTCTATTATCTTCCATCGTAAAAGTTACTCTTCGTAAAACTGGTAGATCTCCTGCAATACATAAACGATTAATTGGTAAGTTAGAACTTTTTATGTCAACTTGTTATCTGTATCACGTGAGTTAACTGCATCAGTACCTAGAGTAGACTTTAACTGTATAACTGTTTTAGTAAAATTATTAATATTACTGCAATTTATTTTTTATACGGCTTCTTATACGTTATTACTAGTATCATTTATTTTTATGCCTCAATTTTTTATAAAAATTTTCACATCCTTCTAAAACATTAGGCAACGTAACGAAGCAACTTGCACAAATTCTAATATTTTTTTCAAAATACTTTGCAAATTAAATGGTTATTTAGTTTTTTATGCCTTAGTTAATTAAACCTCTCAGATACATCTGACTAGTGTTTATCGCTTTTACTCCTTAGATAATTAGGGTGAGAGTATTAATATCGTTCTTGATAATAGTTTTGATATAGCACTTAGTTATTGTACTTTAACAAGGTCTGTTAATTATAAATAAAGCTTTAAGTTGGAAAAAATAAGAGCAAGGAAGATACACTTATGGGTTATTAGGTCAATAAAACAATGTTAAAATCAAGGTTAAAATTAAAATTAGCAGGCTACTTACAGGGACACAGTTAGTTACTTTAGGGTTTCGTGAAATACTACATTGTAAGAAAGTACTTAGTAGACGTCAAGGTCCATATCCTAGTATAAAAATTAAAATTTTTCGACCATACTTGTACGATTGGCGTTAAATCACATTCAACTTCTTTTTCTCATAATTAGAGGAAAAATAATTTTTATTGCAGGTCAATTAGCCAGTGAAACTGGCATTTTCATGATAGCCAGACTGAGTAAGAATGAAAATTGAGATTTGGATAGCATTGGATACCAAAAACTTAGGGGTATTCAAAATTAAGGTCATGCGTATGTCCTAGTAATAGTACTTGGTCTGACTGTACGCCAATGAGCATGAATATTTTCATGTTCCTATAGTGCTATACTTAATTTCTAGATGTATGGTAAGCCATTTATACACACTATTAGAGGTAACCGTTGAGGTTCTGGTTTTTATTTAGTTTTAAGTTTATCATTATGTAATTGAGACCATAGGGCGGTTGAAGTAGTTTTTGTGGAAGAAATTATTTTTCAGTAAGAAACTTAAACTGACTGATTTGAATTTTGTCAGTGCCCCCTGATTAATTCTAAAATTATACACTTTATATTAATTTATTTCTTATCTCGACCCCAAGGGATCACTTATCACTTTTAAGGTGTTTTCAAAATTTTTCATGCTGGCTTATTGTTGCAAATTTTGCTGACCATTTACGTCAGCCTCTTCATTCGTAGGTATGTGGAAATTCCTTAGTACTCTAACTTACTCGTGACAGGTTGAACGATAGACTAATAATGAAAGTTTCTAATATCTTGAACTGTTCCATTTTGTTCAACTGCAATATTTATGTTCTTATATTGTGATTCAGTTGGAAGAAATTTATGTTTTTAATGATTTTTTGAGTAATTAATAAAAGCAAACAATAAATTCGCTATGATCTATCAGACCCTACCTTAAAGACTACAAATAATTATCCGACAATAAACAGCTTCTAAAAATACTTGAATATGTCTATTTTCTATGTCTTGCTGTTGATCTTTTGAGGAAGTCAAACATTCATTATTAAACGGTATGTTATGTAATGCTACACTTATGTACATAGATATGTTTTAACCATTTAATCTTTGTTGAGCATTTTAAATCTGTTATTAATTAAAACTATTTAGTTACGAATTTTTCTTATTTTTGAGAGTTTTCAAATAACTTATTATTTATTAATATCTTAAGTATGACATTTTATTATATAAAAAAGAGAGCTAAGAAAATGCATATTATAAAACATTTAGTAGGAACATAACTTTTTATGCATGGTCTTAACCGTTTCAGTAGAATGTTTTTCAAAAGTTTTCTAGTGTTTATTCTGATAGCTTAACGTATTCTGACTAATGTTTTTTTACAATAAATGCAGATATACTTTCATTAAACAACAATAGAAGGTACTAAACGTAAGGCTAGCATGGTAGGCAGTTACTTTCACAGATTTGTGTAGAGAATAAGTTAATCACTTTAAGGAGGCTTGGGCGATTTTGAATTAAATGCTGGCTAGGTCCAAAATTCAGATATTATTCACAACGTGTAGCCTCTTTCGTTGGTCCCCGGATTGCTAAATTCCATGATGCGGAATATAATTTACTGGGCCTGAAAATGCGCGCAGAGGGGTCTTAGTCAAGAGTCGCATGTGCCCTTACTGAAGGTATTTACTTACAAAGCGAGTATACTCAATGGCTATTGGAGCCGGTCAGGATCTCGCCTAATAAGAAAATCTCGTCACGATTGAGTGGGAGGTGGAGGATGTAGTGGCTGTCGGCTGCTTGACGATAATTAGTAAAGATGGCCTCACACTCCTCATCATCCGGCAACTGGCTTGTGATGTGTGGCACGTCCTCCAACGTCCAGTAGAGCTTCATCAGTGCCATGAGTTGATCATGCCACGGTGGAACTATGGTCTCGTCTTATGTCGTGAGACAGGAGATAGCTGAGGTCAGGGCAGCGTGACTGGGACCGTGGCCAGCAAAAGTCCAGCCAGCAACGGTGAGCTGTCTGACTAGGCTTCTCCGGCGCAAGAGTCCTGATCACAGTAGATGAGGGTACACATTGGCACCAAGTAAGATGTCAACGTTTCCTGGGGTATCAAAGCTCGGATCTGCGAGGTCTGGCAAGTCACGCCAGAGTTCAAAGATATCCGGGAGAAGTGGAGCCGCAGGAATCAGGAGCCTCAGCCGAGGCAAGCAGTGAGCAGTCAATAACAGCAACCAGTTGGAACCCAGAGCTTGTAGCTTTAGCTGTGCTGTCCAAGGTAAGTGTGAGATTCCCCCCCTCCGCAACGTCCGAGATGGTTATGGCAGATGGCTTTAGGTCAGCATCGAGCCTTTGGGTGACCCTGTTAGAGGTGATGGTGATCTCTGAGCAGGCGTCTACGAGAGCCCAGGCTGTGATCGATCGCTCCCCTGCTCCCGCCAGTTAAACTTTGAGTGTAGGAAGGACAGCTAGTTATAGACTATAGATAGCTAGGACAGTTATAACGGTGATTGGCCTTCAGGATTGTTCTGGCGGTCCAAATCAAGGATCGGCTGCTTCACGGGAGCTAACCCGATATTCGATACTGCCTGACGCCTTTGGCTGTCATTGTGGATGAAGCTATGGTGCGTCGCACGACAGTGTTGACATACGCCCTGGGCACGAGAGCACTAGGGGTCCCGGTCGAAGACAATTAAAGCAGAGCTTGGCTTGCGCCACCAGGGCGCGTCGTACAGGTACACTTAGCGATAAAAACTGGTTGCAGTGGCCCATGTATTAAGGCACATGACAAGCGGGGCAGTCAACTTCGGCTGCGTTGGTGGTTACAGTCCAGTAATGATGACTGCTAAATGTAGGTAAAGTACGCAAGGCCTTCATCGAAGTCAACAATCAGCCGCGCTTCCTGAGAAACTGGATAATGTGGCGAACGTTGCCACTTTCCCAGGTACCAAGGGAGTCGCTTCTTATTTCTTAAGCTCGTCTTTCCGTGCCCTGCGAGTGGATGGGTTCATGGCGGTTAATGGGAAGGAGACCAGCCGTAAATCTCAGTACTTGACGGGCTGCTTTAGTGCCCGCAGTTAGTATCGGTGCTTCTCTAAGGTGTCAAGCAGGCCCTGCACACCCTCGTCCGATTCGTTGCGGAGTGACTTGAGCACCCTGAGCACCATGAGGTTATCCTGTACGAGAAGGTGGTGGTGCTCGAACCGTGAAGTGAGAAGGTTCCAGGCCATTGAGCAATTGGACCTGACCGGGTGGACAGTGTCCAGGGCTGCCTTTGCCTCACAACGGACGCACACTTTGAGGTAGTACAATCTCTCTACGTCGGAGAGACAGGCGTCGTGAATGAGTGCTTGAAGTAAGCCACGGAAGGACTGCCAATCTTTCCGGTGCCTAGAAAAAAGTAAAATGTTGATGCTCAGCAGACGAGGGCCAGAGTACGCTCCAGCGAGTGATAACGAGTCTCCATTTCCTAGGAGGGGAGGTGCCAGTGCGCTCCTGGCATCGTAAGGACATGCCTTGCCATAGAGGTAATGTTGCTCACCGGATCTATACAGGAGTCTGAGGGAGGCGATCTTGTTCTCGGAAGCACCTCTAACAAAGTTGGGCTGGTTGGCCTAGAAATCGGCAACTGCAACACAAACTGCACGGCAGTTGTCTGGACGGTTTCTTCTCAGAGCGTTACGCAAGGACTCACATAAAGCCACATTACTCGTTACTCGGTGCAGCTCTGTACGATTGCATCACGTGCAATCACGGCCCGCATTTTCTCGTAACCTCGCAATTTTCTTCGTGTGACATGACTGTGTCTGACTGCATGACGTGCAGCAAAGGCCTCATTTTCTTGATGCATTCTCGGATGCAGGAAATTTGTTTCACATGCGAATGCCTTATTTACATTGCAAATAGGATGACGCAGTTCTGGCTGCCCCAAGGTTGACGGAGGCCTCGAGATAACCTGTCCTCAGCTGCATGTTCTAACCAACTTAATCCAGCTCGAAGGACCAATGTTTGATTTACTTGTCGAAAGGAATAAATGATCGATACAGGATACTGATGCATGGCTGCTAAGTTCAGCAGAGCTTACAACATAAAATAAATGCCCGAGCACAATGCTGTTGAGTAGAAGATATAATGGAGGCTTTGCTCGCTTTACTTAGGGTTCTTCTTCACTCTTCAGCCTGACCGTTGATCAGCAGCCGTGCCTCCGGAAAGTGGCTGAGGGGCGGGATGGTAGCAGGCGTGAAATACGAATCAACACACTTTATTAAAAAAAAATCTTTATACATAAATTCATATACACAAACCTTAAAACCTAAATAATTTTAAAATAAATAATTAAAAGTAGTAACATTACGTAAATTGGTGGCTAGCACCCATATAATGTTGTGTGCACACAAAAATTAGATTTCTCAAAAGTCTCCTTCATCGTCAACTAATAACACGTACTTAGGATTTTTTTTAAGATTAAGGGCAAGCTTTCTCCATGAGCCTCCAACAAACTTATTGTTGTTGTGCTGCGGATGGTTACTCCGCTAATTAGTTGGTCTCTTTTTCTATTGCAGAAAAAAAAGTTTTTTTCTTATTCCTGCTCCCGGAGACCAATGATTCTAACTGATATATTTATGTGGAATGCTTACAGCAAGATTTTCTTAAAGATCACCAGATCTCATGTTTTGTCTAGCAAAATTTCATTTAGGGACACTCGTGCGCATATAAGACTTAAAGATAACAAGGAGCCATAGAATAAATATAGGTGATAAGGACTCAAAAAGAGAAAAAAGAAGATATCCGGAACTTGTCTCAGAGAAAGATAAAACTAAGCAAGAACGAGGAGCTTTGCAGTCAATTTATGCCAAAACCACAAATCAAGCACGAGAATGCGAATAATGTTCATGTGCAGTCACCAGAATCTATTTGAGAAGCGTAGCGGTTACAGGTTACAGGTATACTGTTAGAAACAAAAACAAGTGATTGCGTGGAATAACGACTGAGGGCTATCAGCTGTGGGCAAAAATCTGACGACTACTGAGCACGCTGTTGCCAACGTGTACACGAGATAACTTAACAGCTTGTCAACTATGCATGGGATCACTCTACAGTTTGTCAACCACACCAGATATAATTCGATAGTATACGCAACAATACCTAGAGCAGTGCCACGGAACATTACTGTCTAGAAGGTAGTATACTACGCGATAAAGTTGTATACGCGTGATCTCGACAGTCTGGGAATGTGAGAATGTAGTCCTATGATGCGTAACAGAGCTGTGAAATAGACTCCTCGTCATAAAACGAGCCAATTAAAGCTGTTATGTGCCTTTCTATTCTGCTTGGATAAGGTTTGCCATGTTGACATGGGTTGGAAAGACCAATAAGTAATCTATTTAAGCCTGTAAGTGCAAATGAGAAAAAAAATACATAAAACTACCCACTCGTATTTAATTTAAACAACTCAAATAATGTTGTTGCCAAAAATTGTGATACGTTAAATAAGTCTCTCACTCTTAGTATTTTCACCCATATAATAACGTTGGTTGTGGTCACTTACAACATATTTGCGTTACTTTTTACCCGTGAAATTATTTAATTCTACCTTGATACAATAAACACAAAGACACATGTGTGTCATTGACTTTAATGTCGTCCTTGATTTAGTTATTTAAATCCCTTATCTGACTCTTTACTTTAACACCTGATAGGGACAGCAATGATATTGGCAGTTATTGTAATAACTCAATTACTTTTAACGGCTAGCATCAAAATTAAAAAGGAACTTTGCATAATTTGCAACTTAGTACTATCCTGGTAGTATATGGTGCCAAAACATTTACACATAGTAAGTAGTCGTAGAAACACCGTAAGGTCTGTAAGAGAACTTCCTTGTGATTGTCGCATAAGGGCCCTTACAAGAAATGAATCGTAAAAACGGAGGTTGATGCCACGAAAAACTATATAATTTGATAACTATCCTAGTTTTATGACTATACTCATGCTACTGCTAGCAGCTTAATTGTTTGGTACTCAGCACTTATACAGAAGTAAAGGAATGATGTATGCTAGTGCATCAAAAAGTAATTTGTTTATACATTTAACTTAATTGCCCTAACATTTTTATATACTTCCTACATAGCAAGGCATGAATGTATTTGATGTGAGGTTTGCATGAAATACCAGTTAAAAGTCAATATTACTTAGTTTGATTTTGTTAAAGTACGAGTACTAAACAGTATTATACTACGAATGTCATACAAAATGTATGCTGCGCAAAAAAAAAAACTTGACCATTTTTTATATCTTGATTTCAGAACTTGTTAAGACTACAGGTTCATTAGGAAGAGTACTATTCATTGCCAGTGTGTATAAAGGTTAAGAAATTCCTTACGAAATATAAACTTAATACATCAAACTTACCTAACATATAAGGTTTGGAAAAAACTTTTTTTAAGGGAATATCGTAACTTTTCAGGAAAATACCATTTTTAAATGTTTAATTTAAAAAACTTAATAATATTAAATGTTGCTCATATTAGAAAGTACTGGATAGAAACGAAGTCTGTAAAACATAGCTACGGTGTTCTACAGCAGTCTTACTCAATTTTTACTAAAATTTGCTCATTTAAAGATATTTCAAGTATATTTGAATGCAGTTAATTTTTAGAAACAGTTTCTTGATTCACCAAATAAAATAAATTGTCTTGAAAAATACAGTTTTGGGATTTTTCTCTAAGATGCTCTTTTCTTTTTCTTTTTGTTATTAAACAACTTTATCATATCATTCTTAACAATTTTTATTTAAGCTTACTACATAAATTCAATTACTTCTTCCAACAAATTTTTTAGATAAAATACTTAGTAATTATACGCATAAAAATTTTTTCATCTTACTTCTACTTTAAAAACTAATTATTAATGAATGATTATTAACTATCCAAATCGCTAAATCAAGTAAGGCTTAGGTTTACAGCTTGTTATTTAGGGCACTCTCGGAAATTATCAGAGTTTCCAATCTAATCGATCAGATTGTGTTAATACTGTTACAGCTGTGCTACACGATTCATTTTGAATTGCCAAAAAAAGTATACTAAAAAAATAATAAAATTTATTACTAGTAACTAATTGATTTCAAATTTTAATTTAGATACTAAAATTAATGTGTTCGCATTTAAGGCACACGAAATTCAGTGTTAGGATAAACAGAATATTGAAGTATTCTTGGCATTTACATTTTTATTCGTTTTCAAAATTTTTTCACGGTAGGGTCCTACCTTAACAACACCTTATCTGGTCAGTCGTTATTTGAATGGCTGATGGGTACATTTTCCATGCTTCTAAGTGCGCAAATATTCATTTGACCTTGTTGTGCCACATATATCTCGTTATTTGTATTATTAATCATGTAGGGGATGATTTTACTTGCGCTCAACACATATGTATTCGAGCACTAGTGTGTTAGGACAGCCAAAGTGTAATTAGTGGGTCATATTTTTTCACTTACTATAGCTGGGCTATCAAGATTAGCTTAAAAATAATTTCACATTATTTTTAATATCTAAAAGTTCCATTCTGATGATTTTAAGTCAGCTGAAATAATAAGTTTAAGTATAGATGATTTTTTCAGACAGCAAAAATGTGACAATTAGAGCTTAGTTTTTACTTTTTAACGTTTGGCAACTAAAATTGGCTCAAAAATAATTTTTAATTATGCTTAATATGCATAAAAAAGATTATGTTAATATTTTTAACAGCAAAAACGTAAAAATAAGGTTATATTTTTTTACAACGTGTAGCTGGGCCACTGGGGTAATCTAAAAAATGATTTCTCATTATACTCGAAATCAGAGAGGTTTATTTTTGTAACTGTCAGTCCTTTAAAATCATAACCTTTACTATTTATGATTTTTTAGGAGAGTTAAAATGTTTATAGTATGTTTTACTTTTCCACTATTTAAAACAAAATGGCTTAGATTGGCAAAAACATTTTTTATAAATGTGAAACTTAAGAGTTCCATTTGTATTATTTTTAGTAGAGAACAAATAACTTGTAAGACTGGCTAACATAAACTTTGGATTATAAAAATGCTCCTATGAAGAGATATAGAAATTTGTCGATTGTTTAATTTATATGAGTTAGTGATGTGTTGTCACAAGCTGTAGGCCGATGATAATAGTTGGAGGTACAGTTATATAGATAACCAAAAGTTACAGCAAAAATTTTTGGTAATTTTTTTAGGACTCACAGGATATTAAAGATGATTTGTTATAAATTATGCTAAAATTGTAAAACCTTTAACCCTATTATTCCAAAAATGTCAAAAATTTGATTGGACTAAAACTTAGGAAGAGAGCTTTGAGAAATTAAAATCAGCCCTGTGTGAAGCCCCGGTACTTGCATGTGTCGATCTCGACAAACCATTTATTCTAAATACTGACGCATTCAATTTAGCTCTAGGTACTGTTTTAAGTCAAGGAGAACCAGGAGAAGACCACCCTGTAGCCTACATGTCTCGCACTCTTAATAAATGCTAAAGAAATTAATTTACTACTGAGAGAGAGTGTTTAGAAGAAATAGTTGCTGTACAACATTTTCAGCACTATCTATACGGACAAAAATCTACGGTTTACGGAGACCGCAAGCCTTGGACATGGATCTAATCAATTAAAGATCCCATGAGTCACCTAAGCCGTAGGGAAGCGAAGCTCCGTGGGTACAACTACACCTATAAGTAAAAACGTGGATGTTTGAACTCAATTGCTGATGCTTTATCACGTAACCCCGTAGATTCTCATAAAATAAATACCAAAAAAAAAAATATAAGTTTTAAAGGGGGGCGTAAAAAAGTTAAAAAATCTTCAACATCCAGCAGAAACAGAAGCAGTAGTTGCTCCAACAGCTTAAGCTCCGACAGCGCGTCTAGTAATTATAAAACATAACAGTCTCGTGTGTTACCTTTAAAACCTATTATAAAAATCCCCTGACAAACATAAACATCTATCGCACGTGCTAATAGAGCTAGCGATATGAACAACAAAAGCTCAAATGAGCTTTAATTCACTACTACAGTGAAGCAGGTAACAAGAGGAAGGAAAAAGGGCTCAAAAAATTTTCCTCTTCGTATACCAGGAATACAAGGAGGACAAGGAGATCTCACTGGAACATCAATAGCTCAAAGGTTACTTAAGCGCCAAATTCAAGAAAAACGAAGTTCACCTACTCCAGACAGACCCTCAGCCATTTCAGACTCTGACGATATTTAAATTCTAAATACATCTGACGATTAAGAAAATCAGCAAGCACTGATACCCCAAAGAGATGAATTTCTACTTTATAGCCTCTTGAACACTTGGCCGGACTTATCCTCCATTTCAAGTACAACAGATAATGAGTCACAAAAAGAAACTTTTACTGGAGCCAGTGACTTAGACGGAATATTTAACCCTTCAGCACTACCATCGACTTCCAGGAATTCTACAAATAAAAAAATTGAGCCTGCACCACGAAAATCAGTAGGATTCAAGTTTGATAGTGACTCATCAAGTACATTCAAAAATGAAATGATTGCTAAAATAAAATGAAATTTAAAACTGCAATCCACTGATCGCAAATCAACACATGAAAACGCTTTAGAAGGCAGCCCCGATGAATACAACGAAAAAAAGTATCCTTCAACTAATAGTTTGCAAAATACAAATCTTGCTGACCCATCTTTATATCGGGATTTTTACATACCACCAGAACTCATAAACACAATAGGAACAACAGAAAATCGCGATTTAGAGTCAAGCGAAGCAAATTTTCGAAATTTAAAAACTTCATCTTATGTTTCACTGGACTATTTCGATAACTCTGAAAGTTTCATAGAAGAGAGAAGCTTTCCGATAAGATTAAAATCACCTATAGGACTCTCCAAAGCTGCATCTACGGTAATAGAAAATAATGTTGATACTGTATGAAAATAGCCTAATGTCTCTACTATTGAAAAAGAAGATAAAGAGGAAGCCAGAAAAAAAGAAAAAACAAATGGTAGTATTTTCAATACACCTTCTCGTTCAAGTGCTAACCAGTGAGACACATTCATAAAACAACATTACGCTCCAAAGCAGAGTAACTTGACAGCGTATACTGGACCCACTGCTGCATTCGAAATGCTAGAACAGCACTGGAATGCTAAACGGAATGACCTAGTCACTCGTAAAGAAAACACTATAATTAGACCTTTGATAATAACAGGAATGGATCACATCAAAATATTGAGCACATGAGAAGGATTAACATATGCAAAAGACAACATTGCAACGTTTATTTCGGCTGACTTAACACTTAATTGTATAAACAAAAAATTTTTATTTGATTTAAATTACATTTCAAAATATAAATTAAATATAACGCAACCGCAAGTAGGTGACGTTATGACAACCACTTACAAAAATAAATCAGTATTCTGTTTGGTTATCAAAGAAAGAGAAAAAGATAAAATATTGCCTCAAGATCTTCACTCGTGCTAAGCAGATCTAGCCAAGGCAATAGAAAATAGGATTATAGAAACATTAAGAATATCCGAGTAGGGTGAAATAACGTACAACTGACCTAAAGGAATATTTCCTAAAGCAATTTAAGAAGAACTCAGTTATTTGAATAACTATATATTTTGGGGAATGTGCTTATTTATGAAACGAAGTGAGACAGCAAAAATAAACTAAATGCAACAACAGTCTCTTCGGTGGCCATAGAAGTTCGAAAACAACTTATAGAAGGATATGAGAATTGTATGATTGAGAAGGTATGAGAAAAGATATTGAAAATTTTGTACGAAAATGCAAAATTTGCCAAGAACAAAAATAAACATGGATAAAAACAAAAGAACCTCTGATGACAACTGATACCCCAGCTCAAGTTTTCTCTTAAATAGCCATCGATACTGTAGGACCACTAACAACAACAACATCCGGAAATAAACATATATATATTAAGTATACAATGCTTTTTTTCAAAAGACTGTGTAGCAGTAGCTATACCTGACATCCGAGCTATTACAGTCGCAGATTCTCTCGCAAGACACTTTATAGCTTTGTATGGAGAACCTTAAATAGTACTCAGTAATAATGGAAAGAGTTTTCGAAGTAATATACTAACAAATTTAGCCCAAATTTTTGGTTTCAACCTTCAGACCACTACACCTTATCATTCCCAATCAAATGGTTCACTAGAACGCAGCCATGCTATGCTTGCAAGCTTTTTAAGAACAAAAGCTATAACGAATCAAAATGGACGAAATTTTACCTTTTGCCATACATGAATATAATACATCACTGCATAAAGCTATCGGGTTTAGACCATATGAATTAGTATACGGCAGAAAAGCACGTCCACCGAATCCATACCCAACTGAAATTTAAATGCAATCTTATAATAATTATCTGATCGATTTGATCCATTGTGTAAGAGATATGCATGAAAAAGCTCACGATGAGCTCATGAAATGTAAACATAAAAGTAAACAAAATTACGATAAACATGCTAAACCTCAGAAATTAAAAATTGGTATGAAAGTTTACGCAATAAAAGAGCCTCGGAAAGGGAAACTGGATCAATATAACAATGGAATTTTTGAAATCACCAATATCAATAAAAACTATAATAAAATCACACTTAAGGCAGAGAATAGAAAAATAATTATCAAACATTTAGATAAACTGAACCGCTGTTACGAATGGGATTCCCTTCTTGTTACAGGAATCTCCACAACCTGTCAAAATGATTCTAAAGCTACTTATAATAGGATCCATTACGGCAAATAACCTTCTTGTATCATCAATGGACCACTTTTCTTCAAAATACTTTTATGAAAATCGAGAAATTTCCAACAACCCCGGAATTTGTTTCGAGTACCAAAATGAAATTGGTCTCATCCGTACAGAATGGACTACAACCGTGCTTTTAGACTGTAAAAATCTTACAAATTATAACAAGGATTTGGGAAATCAAATGAATGAAATATCACACCAGTGCCATAACCAATTGAATACGCATCAATGTGAAAAATTGATACCTATGACTCACCTATCGTGCGATTAAACTTAGAAACGCTTTATAAGGAAATGAAACGAGCGAAAATGAATAATCCAAACCTCGCATAACAAGTACATGAAATAGCAATGAATACTACATACTTATCAGAACAGGAAAAAATTAACACACTTTTTGATTTAATTAATGTATAGGTATTATACTTTCAGGAATTCTTGTATTACATACTACGATTCCACAAAACATTATTTAATGCAATTAAGAATACCGCCAAAGGTCATCTCCACCCATTACTACTCTCATCAGAACAATTAAGTCAAATAGTGAAAGAAGTTTATTCATTCAGTAACAAACATGTCTTACCTATTGATGAAGCACGAATGACAGTTGCAAAATTATACACCTTTTCTCGTTCAACAGCTGTTATAAATGACGGAAAATTAGTTGTTACCATAACATTTCCTTTAGTTAGAAATGATAAATATAGCAGTTACAAGATGCTCCTACGACCCATGCCACAAGACTTACACGCCAACTTACAAGGTTATGTCAGTATTAAGCCCAAGTCAGAATATTTAATCATAAATTACCATCAAGAAAACTATTTCCTAGCAGATAAAACCTATTTAGATGAATGTGCACATTACGGTTGGTTATTTTTGTGTGAACCTACGCAATAATAGAAAAAATCGACGATGCTTCCTGCAAATTCTTTTTTTTTTACTAAACCTACTGGAGAAGCCTTAAAAAATGTAAAATTATGCTATAAAACTCGAATAAATCTTATTGGATAAAATTTAAACATACTCAAGAGTGGCTATATTCTACTAGAGATCCTATAACACTTCAGCTAACTTGTGATTATGATAATCGCCAAGAATTGACACTTGAGGGCACCGGAATTCTAACATTAAGCGGCCAGTGCACAGCACATTCCCGTGACGTCACCTTATACGGCATAAGCTTCATGTAACTAAATAACACATATATATACCATCCTGAATTAACCTTGAGCCTACTAATATTGTTATCCCAAGACGTCCTTTCTCGTACTGCAAATAATATACTCGACTTAGAGGAAGGAGAGCAAATGGTCATTACGAAATGGGCTGAATCAAATGACGCCCTATCATTACAAGATATCGGAGGAAACCTGAGGAAAATTGCAAACCATAGGAAGGAAAAATCTTCAGAAAGGATCTATCTCACTACAGCATTTGAAGGAAACCTAATTATCGTACTCATAATACTTATAATTTACCAAGCGTGTGAAAATTGGTTATATAAAATCAGAAACCCAAAAGCTCACACTATGGATTGTCCAATATCCCTAAACCTTAGGCAACCAGTCAAAGAGCCCAAAATTTTTGCAACCACAGCAAGACAATTGATACAACCTATACCTACTTAAAGAAAGCGTTTTCCTAAGAAAACAGATAGCGTTTATGCTCATATTACGGGAAGCAACACATTCCCCTCTTAGACCCATATCAATTTACCCACACAAGGCATGCATTAACATGGTTACACACTATATATACCAACGTATTAGTGTGACGTAGTTCAACAACACTTACGTGCAATTGCACAGATACATGTGATTGTGTGCTCATAGAAGTCTGACGAAGCAGCAGGATATCGTATATCAGTTCTCCAAAAAAAAAAAAATTTATATACACATAAAATCAGCCGCTGTAAGTGTCTATTCAGCAATTTAGACTAATACAATAGATGCAGTTTGACGATACATACCAATTCAAGAACACATCCACGCATATGTATCCAATTAGTATTATTTCTATGTCATAGGAAATTGGATGATTGAATAAAAAGAAAAAAAAAAGTTACCCGATATTTAAGCAGATTCATTTATTGAAACAAGAGACAAAAAAAAATTTGAGGAACTTACATTTTTTTTATGTACACATAAAAATACTACTTATTTAAAAATCTTTTTTCTTCTTCTTCTTTGGCTCCTTAGTCGGATCAGACACCCACACTAAGTACTCAGTGACGTAAAATTTAAAAGTTGCGTAATAAGCCGAAATTGCAAACACCGAAACCGTATCAAATGTCACTTCAGCACAGGTGAATAATGACTTAAGGCCATATATATCTTCAGTCGGAAATTGACCAACCTTAGCCAACTTTAACGAAAAATATCGCTCACGTACACACTGACTCACCTTTCTCAGCCAACCTAAATTCTGGATCCAAAAAAAAAAAAAAAACACAATATTCATATTGTCATTTATTTGATCATCAATCATTAATATTATAATTATAATTGCAATTATTACAAATATTAAATATTGATACCTTTAGTTCTGGAATCTTATTTATTGGAAGAAACGTCGTTTCCTCTGGCTCGGCCTTATATTAAAAAAGCTGCAGTAGACCATACACATTACTTCTCGACTTCAATATACAGACATACCCTGGATCCACTGTATATTCTAGTCCTTCCATTTTCATATCTTGATTTCGCCGCAAGTTTTAACGATGGAACCTTGGCATATAAAAATGTGTCTCTACCTAAAAAAAGGGGGGGGGAGAAAATAATTATAACCAAACTTTTATTTCATTAAAAATGACCATATCCTTAACTTTTTACCCCTAAACTAATGAAACTGTTCCACCTCTGATAAAACGGCTTCAATTGTATTTTTATATCTGCTCCCACTTCAAGGAACACTTCATTCCACACCCAATTGAACAACCTTTCATTTCGGGTGTACTCTAACAAACCAAACTATAACAAAACAAAATATATATGTATAAATAATTATTATTTCCTTACACAATACACTAGAGTGCATAAAATACTAACTAAAACAGTATCTTCTCGTCGATACTTTTTTTTTTATTGTTGCTCCTATCAACCAGTCTAAAGGAATGCACGGGTGGAAATAAAGAAAGAAAGCTTTCTTCACTATACTCACCTTTGCAAAACTGCAATTCAACAAAATTTTAACACATTGGACACAAAATATGCGTATGTGGATTGTAGCTCCCATCTTTTTAATTCTTGCTATTCACTAAATGAGAAATTTATTTCACACAATCTTATTGCATCAACAGCCAAGTTATGTCAATACAGTAAGTTAATGCTGATTCTAACAAAGTGATCTTCCTTAAAAATGTTATTTGTCAAAAGGTCATAATGTATGACTAGTTAAAAATTAAATTAATAACAAGATTAGACCATAATTACTTTGATAACAATTTTGTAAGGAAATGATTTCAGTAGTTAAAATGTAAATGAATAAATATCAATCGATTGGTTTCCAAAACTAAAATTCTTACTATAACAATGAAATGCAAGCAATATCTAGAATTTTAATCCATATTTCTAAAAATCTCTATAAATAATCAAACAAAATTTCACAAAATTTTTTTTATAAGCTTTTCTACACTACTCCTTGAAACTGTATACTATTATTGTATTTCATACAACATGTAGGCTTAAAATAAATCCCATACCTACGTACGAGACCATCAATGAAAGATTTGCAATAGCATAACCTCAAGAAATAATACCTCATAACTTATAAAATATATTGACTCATATGTAAACATTATTTTTATGTTTCATTAAGAAACAAAACAAAAAAATTATAAATATATAAAAGTATTTTAAGTACTTCACGTGGGTTTGACTATTTTCGCGCTTGTAATTGCCGCTGACGGGAATCAGCTAAGGGGGGGCATGAGACATCTCATGTCATGTACTTAATATTTATTATTTTAAAATACACAGCTCCGTTAAAAGCTTATAAAAAGCGAATGCTCAGCGATTGTTAAATATTAAGCTGTATAGCTGTTTCTGCAATCTCGTGACATATAACTTACTTTCTTTGAAAAGAGCTGCCGTCGCAAAACTCTAACTACGCGTGCAATTCCCAAATAATCTTACATAGCATTCATCTTACAAAAATCAATTTGCACTAATTCAATCCACAAGAATGAAAACAATCAGCAGTATCAACATTTATTACACAGCGAATGTCGTGAACAGATTCAACATCAACTGTACCAGATGCAAAAACTGAGAGATCAGCGATTTTTACCATTGTTCGCCGAATAGTTGTCGCACCACGCTTATGCTTGTGTAAATTGAGAGTAATTGGGTTAAGCTCTGATTGGTCGTTAGGATCCCCAACGTAACGTGTCCTTCTTAAATGAAAGAGTATAAAAACTCCTTGCACATATCAATAATTGCCTTTTCTCTTTTATCGAGTGCTACAAAGTAACTATAAAGGTTGGAGAGTGAGTTCTGTTACGTCTTTTTAACTAATGTAAGATTTACTTCAGTGATTAAGCTACGTGTTGAAAAAGTGCATTTAAGGCGGATGTAAGACTTAGTTCGGTAACTAAGCTACGTGTTAAAAGCGTGCATTTCAAGCAAACGTAAGATTTAGTTCGGTGACTAAGCTGTGTTACAAGATTTCAAGCAAACCAGGCCACTGTAAGCTCGCCTAAAATGTGAATCAAGGAGAAACAAGAAAGAAAGGACCGTTGACTTGGGTTCCGACGTTGAAAGCAGCAGCCTAATTATTTTCATCGCCACGAGTACTCTCGTGTAGGATTAAGATCATCGTTGTGGTCAACTTTGTGAGATCTTGCGACTGCGTGCGCGCAAGCAGTGGTTAACCAACGATCATAGAAGTAAGTTAAGTTAAGAAAAATAAGAACTTGTTAAAACATTGTAAACGCGAATCTGAACCTTCATAATTCATGTTATTTGTAAAATTAATTATTCTAAGCATTACTGAATTATTAAATCATCAGATAAGACATAACTTGGTTGTTGATTACATTTCTTTTTTTGATTAAAATACTCTAATTCCTAAATTATATAAATTATTCTTAGAATCTAAATTTTAATTGATAGAAATATAAATTTTACTTTAATAAATAAATTATATACCGAGGAAAAATCAAATACATAACAGATGACAAAGACCTTACAAGGACGAAAGATTAAGAGACGAATAAGACACGCTACGACCGTATCACATCAGAGAAATTCAACCAGTAGGTCAATACCAGCTCGGCGTACGATAGACCAACCCCTCTCCACACATACCATTCGTTGAAACTTAACACCACAACGCCGAGTCAACGATTTAAAAGGAAAGCTTACTGTAAGTAAGAGCAAATAAGGCCTTTGGGCCGATGGCTGGTTCCTAATGAATAAAAATTAAGTTCATTCGCTTGTAGAACGAATTTATGAGTTCCGCCTTTCACTTTGAAGTTCGGACGTAACAATTTTATTAAAGTACGAGTCCTTAACAGTATAATAATACGAGTGTCATACAAAATGTACATTGCACAAAAAAACTCTACTGTTTTCATGTTTTGATTTCAGAACTTTTCAAGGCTACGGATCCATGGCTATTCCTTGCAAGCGTATGAAGGCTTTCGAAAATCCTTACATTAAAATATTAACTTAACAACGCATTAAACTTTCTTAACCTTTTGGTTTTGTTAAAAGGTATTTTTGTAAGGTTGAAAATGCTTGTAATTTTAGCTTTGTTATTAAAATTGTAACTCATTTTACAACATTATCTATTTCAATAAGGGAAAGAATTAATATTAAATTTTACTTGTCAAATAAACCTTAAAAGTTAGGTCCAGTAATCAGTTTTCACTCTTACAATGTAGCACATTAAAGTTAAAATCTACTATTATAGAAGTAGACGGAATATAATAGTTAAAATTACTACGTGTAATACTAAATTATACCAGTCTTTTGAGATAAATGAGGAACAATCAGTGGAAGTGTACTTTCTTATTCCAAGAATATTTTCAAAATCCTACATCACTTTTTTTAACTCGTAAGAAACTCAGGTTAAAGAATAAATTTTTTTTATGTTCATGGTAATGTATAACGTACATATGAAAAAGCCACAGTAACAAAGAAAGCGTGGTGTGCAGAAAAACTTTTTGAAAAGTAAGTATTGCAGTCAGAAATTAGGAAAAAAACCATTTTTATTCATATTATATTCCAATGTGGTATTGAGCTAAAAGAATTATTTTTGATTTTGAACGCAGCCGACTATCTATTTTACCATGTCTCATACTAAAGAGTTATGAAATTCTACATAACATTCTGTTTAGTTGGTGGGGATGAAACTATACAAAAATACTGTATATATATTTTCACGCACAATTACAACTTAAGAAATTATATAAATACAGTACATTGTCGTACACATGCAGAAGTATCTCAATCAGCTTATGTTATTGAGCAAGGATAGACATAACCCTCATAAGTCTCTGTGAAAAATCTAAGACAATTCTGTTAAAATTATATTTCTATTAATTTTTTTTTTTCGTTTAGCCTAACATTTACAGGTTTCAAAACATTTATCAGAGTATTTTAATTGCAGATAAAATGTTATTATTTCTGTTGTTAATTAATGTAGACTATTAAATTAAATTAAAAAGTACATTTTATTATTTCGAATGATTTAAATACCAGCATCAAACCAATCTGATTACATTTTTTAGGTTCTTTTCGTTGTTCTCCATGGAAAAAGTATATGGAAAAATAGTACAAACATTCTTCTTATAAATTTGAGCATTGCAGACCTACTTATTCTTTTTATATGTACTCCAGCTATTGTGATTGAATGTAGTGTAGGACCTCAAATATGGATACTAGGAGAAAAAATGTGTAAGTGGCTTTTACGATGATTCCAATTTATAAGCATCTTTTGAAATATTCATAGTTAACCTAATTCAGTATATATATAACTTTACTACGATTATTTAGTCAAGTGCCTATAAAACTACATGTTACATTATATAACCCAACTATATATAAACAAGAAAATCTTTCTTTGGATTATTATTTAATTTCAGTGAAAGTCGTTACGAATTTGTCTTAAGCAGAACATTTATTAAAAGGCTGTAACAATTTCCCAAGCTGATGATTAAGAATATCTAACGTTTTCTACCCTTTAATTAGTAGAATAGTTAAAAGTGTTAAAAAAATAAGCTAAAAACAATTACATGTAGAAGAAATTTCCTGATTAAAGTTTTATTAAAATAAATTTTTATTTAAGGACACTGAATTACTGGACTTGGCACACTTTCTCTAACAAGAGGTGAAGAATATAGCATACGAGCGTGGTAACAGCTAAATCAAAACTCGCTAAACTTGGGTAGAGCTTTGTACCCTTTGGTTAGCATGCACTTACCGATACACAGCTATGATGTAGAAAGGGGCATTGCCTACGGTGGCGGCTCAACGTGCCACCGCATTCATGGTTTTGGTAGGTTGTAGAGTAGTTCTTTACGAGTACGTTTGAAAAATGGCAATATGTTCAAAAACCAGCCAGGTCCAACTTTTTTGCGAAGAGGCCATTTTTTTCTTCTTGCAGCAGTTTGCAAAAAGTTAACAACCGATCTTCTTTAAATTTAGTGTGGATATTAAGTGTCAAAAGATCTATCTTGCATTAATTTTCAAGTGTTAAAATGTAAATAAACGTGAGTTGAAGATTTTTAAATAAAGTGTCCAAAAGAGCACTTTTTGGCAAACTGCGATAAAATGGCTGGACCAACTTTATTTTACTAGACCACGACTATCCAGTTTTTTTCTAGACGCGAAAAACCATTTTTGACCACGTTCACCATTTTTTTGGGCCGTTAGCTGACATAATTTGGAGTCTAAAACTATTTAGATTCGTTCAGAAACCGAATAACTACCACTATTTTCTCGCGCTAATAGCAATTTTTCTAAATTAACCATGCTTTTTTGCTAACTCTTTCCTACTACTTACATATATGCAGCCAATCATTACTAGCGTGTACTCTAACATTCTCTTTCGACTTGAGATAGCGAATATCATCTAAAAGTTCTGAAATAAATAGATACGTTTTGGTTTTTTAGAACGAAGTTCTTCATGTCGCGTTACTCGGGGGGCTGGAATTTTAAAACCGACGGATTTTTTTTTTTTTTTGAAACGAAAGTGGTTTCACCCAAAGTCTCTTTCTCTCAAGTTTCCCCCCTTACCTACCCCGCCCCCCTCACCTACTGTTCTCTATACACTTCCCCTCTCCCCACTATATATGTATATCTGCCAACCGTGCCGTGTTACTCTTCTGCACGCCTTTACCCACCATTCCCCCTCACACTCTCAAGCAATACATTTTTAAACAAATTTTAATTTTATTTTCATGTTACTTTCAATTTTTTTCTTTTAANTGTTGACTTGGATTCCGATGTTTACAGAACGATTAACTTATTATCATAGAAATAAGTTGAGTTAAGGAAAATAATAAACTGTTCAATTATTGTAAATGTAAATTTTAAGCATTTTGATTTTCATTATTTATAAAACCAATTATTTTTATCCTTTTTCAACAATCTGAAAAAAAAAAAAAAACATTTAATAAAGAGATTTGAACCCTCGACCTCCTGCACGTGAGTTAAGTACCTTACCCACTCTGCTACGAGCACTGCTAACTATGGAAACTCGGATTCTTGTACTTATAGTGTGGTTCGTAACTATAACATTCCATTTTTAAATGTATGCACTAATAATACATTTAATTATGTATTTGTTTTCTAAATAATACATCTAAATTTGTTATCTAAATAATACATCTAAAAAAAAAAAAA
>NW_019384236.1:84197-95170 GCF_000648655.2 Copidosoma floridanum | reverse complement strand
CAAATTTCAAACTCTGGCCCTTTCCATGACCCATTAATACCCCCTGGTTTGTTGTTTTAATTTCCTTTATAATTTTTTCATTTGTTTTTTCTTTTTTTTTAATTCTTGTTTTATTTTTTCCGTTGTTTTTTTTTTTATTTTTTTTTTCATTTCTTGTTTTATTTATTTTTTTTTTTCATCTAGATTATCTTATTGCAAGTCTTTTAAATCACTGAGATCTAAGCCTGACTAGGCCAATCAATACTGTTTTGTGGTTGGAACCTTATTTTGTATTTGAGATAGATAGATCCTATTTATGATGTATTAAAAAATATGTTTGTAAATTTTTTACTGAGTATTATAAGTAACGGTTTTGTGAAAACATCTGCTGTTTATTATTTTTATTAAGCCTTTCTTACATTTACACAACCATAGTTACATATTTCTCAACGTTATACTTATGGATTGCTGTCACGTATCCTAATTTTTAGCTCCCATTTTTTAAAACTTCATTCAGCCCTTTTTCTTGTAACACCATTGGTTAGCTGGAAAGTTAGCATTATTTTGAATAGTTTAAATAAAATTTTTCACCATTGTTAACTATTTACAAGTCTCACTCAGTACTGCGTATTTAGTATGATAAGTTGACAATTCTGCATAGGTCTGCTTATTAGTTTTTTATCGATAGAATCTTTCTGGATGTAGGAACGTACCAGCTTCTTGTCAGTGAGCCCTTACAATCACTAAAACTGGCATCACAAATATTTTTTGAGGTATCCTGCCTTCTTAAGTATCTAAGACTTATGAATTTAGTATCACCTAAACATAGGAATACTACTTTGGACATATTCCAGTATTTATCAGTCAGATTAATCTGAGATTTTTTCTTTGTTGATTCACCACGTGTCATTACAGGTTACAGGTAATAAGTTTTTAAACCCAAATTAAGTCAGAATCTTACTTACAAATAAGTCTGAGTTAACAGTAAAACTTTTTTTTATATTTCTCTTTCAACTAAAATATTCAAAGAAGATTGTACTTTATCGAGATCTGTCATATTAAATTTATTTTGCAAACTTTCTTTAAGAAGCTGTAACTTACCAGGATCATTACTTTTAACACGCATACTATTATTATACAAAATAAAAATAAGAATATTATCTGCCTTGTGCTAAGGAAGCACACAGGACTCTTTCAGGACTGACCTTTAAACTATACAAGGCCTTTTGCAGCTTACAGACTAACCAGACTGTCATTACCTCTAAAACATTGTTGTCACTTTGATCTACCTTTCTGATTTAACTGTTTGAATTTTAAGTGACATTTAGATATTTTACAGCTGATTTTTTAGAAATCATCAGTGCTTCTAACTTTGCTATTACAATTATTTATTCTATAGACTTTTCTGATTACCCTCTGATTAAATTCTTTTTTACAGTCTAACTTAAGGACATTATCTGTTCTGTGTGGTTTCAGGTATGTTTACGATATCCAAAACTTTTTTTCTTAAGGATTAAAAAAGCTTACTTTTTTGTCATCCATTAGGATGGACATTTGCTAACATCCTATGTTATATACTTGATATTTATCACTTTAAATTTATTCAATTGAAAGATATTCGATCTTCAAACATCGAGCTGTATGCTTCATTCTGAAATTGCGTGACGTAGAGTATAGTAGCCTCCTAGACCGCGACCTATGGCCATATCATCGTTACCAGAGCAGCGATTAACAGGGGGTTGAGATGTTTGAGTTTTAAAAGTGAGCTTAGCAAGCTTTGTAATAATACAATCACTGGAAATATCAGTGTCAATGTCATAAATAATGTATGACTGCAACAGCATAAATTAATAAGCATGTTGTCTTTTTCGACTACTACAAGCAACTGTACTTAAACTTTAACTTCACTGGCAATCTTTGAACAATTATACAAAGCTCTCATCTGACAACAGTGAGTAGCACTTCTGAGTCCAAAAATAAAAAGAATTCTCGATTTAAACATTTCTTACTGCGTATATCCATAAGAAATATCGTACAAAATCCTGACAGCAATTGGTACTTAATCTAAAATTACAGAGATTAGCATTTCTCACCAATAAGTACTGCATAAATATTGCACAACGACTATGCTCGTTTCAATCAAACAAAATAGGGTTAAGCTCTCACTGATCGTTCAGACCTCTAAGCTGACGTGTTATCCTTAAATTCAGGAGTATAAAAACTTCTTGCACAAACCAATATTTGCCTTTTCCCTTTTATCAAGTGCTTTAACGTAACTATAAGGGTTGAAAAGTAAGATCTGTTGTGTTTTTTAAGCGAATGGGATACCTAACTCGACGATAAAGCTGCGTATTTAAAGCATGTATTTTAAGCAAATGTAAGACTAAGTTTGGTAACCAAGCTGTGTAAGGAAAGATCAGGCAAATCAGGCCACTATAGACTTGCCTAAAAAGTAAATAAAAAAGGGACAAGGAAAGAAGGAATGTTGACTTGGATTCCGATGTTTACAGAACGATTAACTTATTATCATAGAAATAAGTTGAGTTAAGGAAAATAATAAACTGTTCAATTATTGTAAATGTAAATTTTAAGCATTTTGATTTTCATTATTTATAAAACCAATTATTTTTATCCTTTTTGATCAAATTATTAGAAAACGGATAGTTTGGTTAATAGTAAGGCTTACTTTCTTAATTAAAACATATTAACTACTTAGTTATTTTAAATGTCCTATGATTTAAAATTCTTATTAATAGAAAAATAATTCTTACATTACTGAATAAGTTAAATACCAACGAGAAGATAAAACGATAAAGAATGACCTTGAAAAACGACAAAAACGTGAAATAAAAAAACGAGTCAAATACGTTTCTACTTCATTCCTTAAAATAAAAATTCAAATAGTAAGTCAATGCCTGCTTGGCTTTCAACATACTAACACAACCCTACACATACTATTCGTTGCAACCTAGCACTACTACACCGAGTTAATAATTTAAACGAAGAGTATACTTTTAGTAAGAGCAAATAAGCTCTACGGACTGATAGCTGATTTTTAATGAATGAAATTAAAATTTACATGGTCGTAAGAGCTCACGAGTTTCACCTTTTACTTAGAAGTTTGGATGTAACAAATTTTTTAAGGAACTAAGCCTTTTGTTTTACTCAAGCTATGCTATAACATAATAAAAATCTTCTTTCTTCTCTAACGCANACAAGACATACATTCAAACAGTAGTTCTACGTCATTACAGCGTACGACATACTAAAACCACTGCACATATAACATTCGTTAAAACCTTACGCTACAACGTCAAGTCAACGATTTGAACAAAAACTGTACTGTAAGTAAGAGAAAATAAGACATTCTGGCTTATGGCTGGTCCCTCACGAGGAAGAATTTAATTCATTCGTTTGTAGAACAAAACTACGGATTCTGCCCGTCTCTTATAATTTTTGACTTCACAAGGCTAATGTGAGCAGCTTTACGTAAGAAAAGTAAATTTCTGACTAATACCTGGGCATATACTATTTCGATTAACTTAATTCTAATTTGACTTCGTTTCCCTCCACCTTCACTTTCTTCGTTCAAAAGTTCGTACATTACTCTGAATTTACATATTTAATTTTTCTAACTTTGCTGCTGTGAAGGTTTTAAAAATTTTTTTGGGTAAGTAGAATCATTAGTTGCTCTTAAATCAGCACTAAAGTCAATTTGGTCTGACTAGTTCAATAAAAATTTTTTTTTCTAATTCACACAATTTTAAAACAGAGTTTTAACATGTTTGGTTGACGTCACAGACTTTTTTGTATTTAACCTCTACGCGTTTCTTTGTCTTATGTATAACAGTTGTGATGAGGGAATTTAGTCCTCTTACAGTTATTATCATCTTTAACGTTTCTAGGGCTCTTTTCCTGCCCAAGGTTTGAGAATTTAGACCAGCCTGGCTACTACTACGGCAATGGCTGCAGCCACCTCAGTCTCCTTGACTTCCATTATCCTGCCTTTTCACGTCCCATAAATCAGACTAATTTTGATCACCACATCTTGTCTGCTCCTTTTCGGTCACCTCCATCTCAGTCTTAGGGCACCATTCCCATTAGGATTATTGTCACTCCCTCGAGCTTTTATTATGCTCAGCTAGAGATAGCGTCTTATTGACTAGCATGGCTCGTGAAAATGCATATAAAAAAAATACACGAAAATAGCAAAGATATAAGGACTCTTAAAAAGCCAGAAAGAGGGCATGTTATGAAGCAGGCAGAACTATCTAGTCAACGTTATCAAAGATAGTTTGCCAATTAGCTTCCTGACATGGGCCGTGCTATAGTTTGGAAAGATTTCTTGTTATATGAGGAAAGTATTACATGTGTAAATATAATTATTGCATTTATGAATACTTAGAGTACAGTAAGATCCGTAACTCAGTTATAAAGAGATTTGCTCGTAAAAAAAGCGCGTAGGGCTATTCTGCTTTTTATATATATCACTTATCTTTGTAATAAAATTGTCATTATGAAATAGAGTACGCTTGATATAAAGAGATGGTAGCAAAAATTTGGCAGGCTCAATTAATTGTTTGCGTACGATGTTCCTTGATCCTAGATAAAATGTAGTTCTCTTTGGCCAGTCTTTTCGAATATAGTGATTTAACCTGTCTATGCCATCCCGTGAACGTAAGAAGCAGAGATTTTTGTGAATTCGGACTGTTGACCTAGTATTAGAGTTGAAACTTTGAAAATACCGCAAACTTTTCATTGATGCTTTGAATAGTCTATTTTCTCCAATACTATCTGTAAATTCTCATAGGTCTCTTTTAGTTTTGTGGAATGAGCTATTGGAAAAGAAGCGTAAGACTTTCTGTTATAAAGCAGAACTGCTTTAATACTTCGTTTTGATAAATATCAATAATAAGTCTTCACTCTTCGTCCTTATAAATATTTGGTTTTAACTCATCAACTAATCCTTTCACGTCAGAGCAGAAAACCAGTGAGTTTTCCTCATATTTGGTGAAGAATTTTCAAAACTCCTCATCTCTATCACGATAAACGAAAGCACCAATTCTTTTTTATATTAAATTCTTCTTCTTTAGTGCTGCTCCCAGGTATTTAACAGCATCTTTGGGTAAACCACAAGATCTCATATAAAATCATTTAATTCTTTTTGGGTGAATGTTTAAGGAGCACTTGTCTTAGAGACTGGTGGGTAATCGTCTTTCTTGTCATCTTCCTCACGTTCTTCTTCGAAAAACTCATCAGTTTGCATTGCTTTATCTTCGCCAAATTGGTCAACATCCATGGTTTCCGGAGCTGTTGTTTTATTTGAGGATGCTATTTTTTCAGATTTCACAACTGAAAAAACATTAGCGTAAGAAACTTTAGTCTTCATAGTACTGTGGTAAGACCTGTAGTATTTATCATACAGGAATAACAAATTCCATGGCATAATGGGGTATACTATAACACTGGCTTCGTAAATCTCAAAATCTCTTTCTTTCTAGTCTTACCCCATCGTGTCAACATCGTATAACACGAACCGCAAACTGTACGTGGCATACAGTTCTTATTCTGACTGAAAATTTTCAAGTCGTAGCACTCTTTGTAGAGCAACTTTAATTTATCAGAAAGAGGCCTCCGGTATTTGGAAACTTTAAGCTCACCACATAAGTAACAAAACACATCAAAACTTTTGTCACACACGTGTGAGACATTTCTTGCGGCATTACATTCTACAGAGGCCAAGTCACTCACTAATGTAGAGCTGCGGTTGCATGATGACGACGACTAACAGCCGCTTTGTCACCATGTCCAGCCACCGATACTGGAAGAATATAACACAAAAAAAATAGTAATTATTGATCATTTTGGTAAAGTAAAGCGTTGTTACGAATAAGACCTTCCCAACGAGACTTACCGTAATTTGTTTATGCATCAGGCACAAAAAAATAGTACGAATTATTGCTCTTGTAATTGTTCTACGTATAACAAAATTAAGGACGCTAAAATTTGTTGTACACAGTAAGATTTTTACATAAAATTTATAATGTTTATAAGTTTATACGATATGCTACTTCAAAAATTAAATCAACAATAAAATTTAAGTATAATGACTTTGATAACAACTTTGTAAAGAAAAAATTACAGCAGTGATAATCGAAACAAATTATTTATTTTCTAAAACTGCAATCTTTTCCACAATAATCGAATGTTAGCTGCGCCTAAGACTTGTAATACCAATGATAAGAAATTGTTTCAAGATGTATGATAACGAGACCCTAAAAAAATAATCAAATCAAATATAACAGATTTTTTTTTTAGAACGAGGTTCTTTATGTCGTGTACTCAGGAGGCTGAAATTTTAAAAGCAACAGATTTAATGAAATGGAAGTGGCTTACCAGAAGTATCTTCCTCCTAAGTCCCCCCCCTTACTTCATCGCCCTCACCATCAGTCCCCTACACACTTTCCCTCACCCCACCCTATATCTTTTAACCATGCCGCGCTACTCTCCTGCACACCTTTGCCCACCATTCCCCTTCACACTCCGAAGCAATTAATTTTTAAACGAATTTTAATTTTATTTTCCCACAATAATTTTTATTTCACTTTGAATTTTTTTCTTTTAAAATTCTAAAAAAAAAAAAAAAAAATAAAAAAAACACTTTCCAATAAAGAGACTTGAACCCTTAAGCTACTGCATACAAGTCGAGTACTATACCCACTCTACTGCAAGCGCTGCCGACTATTGTAATTCGGTTTCTAGTACTTATAGTGTGGTTCGTAACTTATTTCTCATTTTCATATGCATTTACTGATAATACATTCAACTAATGATAAATCATTTGATTAATTATTTTTTAAAACAAAGTTCTTTATGTCGCGCGCTTAACTTAATTTAAAAAACAACTGATTTCCATAAAGTGTANAACAATAAAATTTAAGTATAATGACTTTGATAACAACTTTGTAAAGAAAAAATTACAGCAGTGATAATCGAAACAAATTATTTATTTTCTAAAACTGCAATCTTTTCCACAATAATCGAATGTTAGCTGCGCCTAAGACTTGTAATACCAATGATAAGAAATTGTTTCAAGATGTATGATAACGAGACCCTAAAAAAATAATCAAATCAAATATAACAGATTTTTTTTTTAGAACGAGGTTCTTTATGTCGTGTACTCAGGAGGCTGAAATTTTAAAAGCAACAGATTTAATGAAATGGAAGTGGCTTACCAGAAGTATCTTCCTCCTAAGTCCCCCCCCTTACTTCATCGCCCTCACCATCAGTCCCCTACACACTTTCCCTCACCCCACCCTATATCTTTTAACCATGCCGCGCTACTCTCCTGCACACCTTAGCCCACCATTCCTCTTTACGCTCCGAAGCAATTAATTTTTAAACGAATTTTAATTATATTTTTCCACCGTACTTTTTGTTTGATTTTAAAGTTTTTTCTTTCTTAATTAAAACATATTAACTACTTAGTTATTTTAAATGTCCTATGATTTAAAATTCTTATTAATAGAAAAATAATTCTTACATTACTGAATAAGTTAAATACCAACGAGAAGATAAAACGATAAAGAATGACCTTGAAAAACGACAAAAACGTGAAATAAAAAAACGAGTCAAATACGTTTCTACTTCATTCCTTAAAATAAAAATTCAAATAGTAAGTCAATGCCTGCTTGGCTTTCAACATACTAACACAACCCTACACATACTATTCGTTGCAACCTAGCACTACTACACCGAGTTAATAATTTAAACGAAGAGTATACTTTTAGTAAGAGCAAATAAGCTCTACGGACTGATAGCTGATTTTTAATGAATGAAATTAAAATTTACATGGTCGTAAGAGCTCACGAGTTTCACCTTTTACTTAGAAGTTTGGATGTAACAAATTTTTTAAGGAACTAAGCCTTTTGTTTTACTCAAGCTATGCTATAACATAATAAAAATCTTCTTTCTTCTCTAACGCATGTTTGTGAGAACAGTAATTTCCAGGTTAAATCGTAGGGTAAAAAGTTATCTAGATACATAAATATGAATTTCATAAGACGATCCTATAAACCATTCAAAGCACCCTTTACATCTTCTAAAACTTATGCTTCATATGTTACCAATAAATAATTCTCGAATAAAACAGGGAAAGACTATTTGCTACTTTCACAAGAGAATCTCTAGACATATTAATCAAGATGCTAGAACAGCAAAATAGAAGCTACTTCTAACACTATTTCTCAACATAAACAGCCCAATTCTAAATAATACCATTAAACGGATGGTCGTGAGGCACTTACGCCAGTCCTACCCAATGGCTTTAAGGGCAACACGATATCGAACGTGGTAAGAACTTCTTCTGGTGCTTTACAGACGGCTTTAGAAGCCGGAAAACTTGAGAAAATATCATACTCTAATACTCACGCTACTACGTATTATCAAAATTCACAAATGTATCTTACTTAGCACTTATACGCTACAGCAAGACCAAATCTATTAGTACACTAACAAAGCAGACTAGTTTCTTGTTTTTTATTATCAGCCCGACCAAAACATTATCTACTGAGTTAAATATGACGATTTAATCATGTACAATCCTTATAATATATCTTGTTGTAACAATTTTAATGTTATAAGAATTTTCTCTAATGGATTTCATTAGGATAAAACAATAGTATCACAACCAGCTACTTAATATGAGGAAAAAAATCCTCCTAATTAATTTGTAAATTTGTAACATACATTAAATGTAAGGCAACCTTACAAGCCTTTAAACGCCATTTGGAAAAAATCGTTCAAATTAATGCCCCACACAACTAATATAGCATTAAAATTAATTTTTACTATATTTGAATTGCCCCTATCACACAAGCTTACTGCAGTGTATATTTGGTAAGTCGTCTACTTCTCCAGTAGGAAATTACCCCTGTAGGTGTAGAAACCTTGAGACACCACGAGAATCATGAAACGATACTAGCTTTCGCTCAAGGTCGAATTCTTTTAATAATCAAAAAAGTTTTAGACCAAATTCTCTTGAGCTAAGCCATCCTTTAAGCGGGAGTTCGTCACCCAGACGCATTGGCAAGCAAGGATTTTTATCAGTGTTTACTGATAAATCGATTCGTGCAATGGCCCGAGTATCCATCGCAAGAAACAATGACAATGCGCTGACGGTAAGTCTAAAAATCTTACAACTTAATAAAAGCGAGAATATGTTCACCATAGATACAGGAGCTACTGTTAACATCTTTAAAAATGTTTATTTTTAGCGAATAATATTATAAGTACTGATACAAAAACCACCCTTATTAAATAACCCTCTTAAAATAACATAATATTCATAATAGTACCTTTCAAAGCAGTTAAAAAAAGTCACGTGTTTGATGTTTATCACAAGAAACTTCAGTAAATAAAATAGAAATATTAAAAAATTAGAGTCTCGCTAAAGGATAGACCAAGTAGTATTATGACATGAGAGCCTTGATACTACAATGTAGACCTGTAAGTCTTATTCTGTTTATAGGAGGAATTGTAACAATATGCAACAAAACAACTTGATGATATTAGCATACGTGAAGAAGATTCAAAATTACTGTCATCTTTAAAACATTTTAAGCATACAGGAGTAAATTTTGGTTAAAATCATGTATACAAAATACCAACCTGAATGAGAGTTCCAATAGAAATTTTTGTAATGATGATGCTCCACGTACAACGTATGTACAACATGATAAGCCGCCAACTGCCACTAAACGTGATTTAACTAAGCAATATTAATGCCCTCCTGCTCTAGAAAAAGAAAATAGACCTTAGATCAATAATAACAATAAGAAATAATTTATTACTCTATTACCCCAAATTTTCGGTTTTAACCTTGAGACCACTACACCTTACCATCCCTAATCTGACGGGTAACAAGAGCGTAGTCATGCCATGCCTGCACGATTTTTGAGAAGAAAAGCTACTACTTAATCGAATTAGAAAATCATATAAAGTTATAATATACAAAAATGCAATACAACAGTGTATGCACCTACAGGACTCATACCATATGAATTAGTATACGGAAAAAGGCCAGTCTATCAAATCAATAACAAACCCAAAACCGAATGCAATTTTAAAATATAATCGTATTCATTTAATTTGTTTTGTAAGAGACGTGCATAAAAAAAGCTCTTAAAATGTAAGCAAAAAAATAAAATAAAATAATGATAAACATGCTAGACATTAGAGTTTTGGAGTTGGTATGAATGATTACGCAACAAAAGAACCTTAGGAAAGAAATAAGATAAATATTTCAATGAAATTTTTTTCAATTATTCATAATTATAAATGTAATAAGAATATAACACAAAAAAAATAGTAATTATTGATCATTTTGGTAAAGTAAAGCGTTGTTACGAATAAGACCTTCCCAACGAGACTTACCGTAATTTGTTTATGCATCAGGCACAAAAAAATAGTACGAATTATTGCTCTTGTAATTGTTCTACGTATAACAAAATTAAGGACGCTAAAATTTGTTGTACACAGTAAGATTTTTACATAAAATTTATAATGTTTATAAGTTTATACGATATGCTACTTCAAAAATTAAATCAACAATAAAATTTAAGTATAATGACTTTGATAACAACTTTGTAAAGAAAAAATTACAGCAGTGATAATCGAAACAAATTATTTATTTTCTAAAACTGCAATCTTTTCCACAATAATCGAATGTTAGCTGCGCCTAAGACTTGTAATACCAATGATAAGAAATTGTTTCAAGATGTATGATAACGAGACCCTAAAAAAATAATCAAATCAAATATAACAGATTTTTTTTTTAGAACGAGGTTCTTTATGTCGTGTACTCAGGAGGCTGAAATTTTAAAAGCAACAGATTTAATGAAATGGAAGTGGCTTACCAGAAGTATCTTCCTCCTAAGTCCCCCCCCTTACTTCATCGCCCTCACCATCAGTCCCCTACACACTTTCCCTCACCC
>NW_019384236.1:64973-82605 GCF_000648655.2 Copidosoma floridanum | reverse complement strand
AAAAAAAAAAAAAAAAAAAAAAAAAAAAAAAAAAAAAAAAAAAAAAAAAAATTAAAAGAAACAAACCAGGGGGTATAAATGGGTCATGGAACCCACGGTAAGAACGAAGTTCTTTAAACATGACATAAGTATTAAGACACACAATTTCTCAGGTAACAAGAGGATCGGTAGACTAATAAAAAGAACGAAGCTGTATAAAAATAAGTACTGCATTTATTTAGTTCACTGAAACAAAAACTTGAAAAACAAATAAAAAAAAAATAAGAAAATTTAGTTCAGTACTCACGATAGTTGAACTTCATAAGTACTATATTTATGCATGACGTATTCACGAAGTTCAACTATCGTGAGTACTGAACTAAATTTTCTTACTTTTTTTTATTCGTTTTTTAAGTTTTTGTTTCAGTGAACTACATAAATGCAGTACCAATGGTTACAGAGCTTCGTTCTTTTTATGGGTCTGGCGACCCTCTTGTTACCTGAGAAATTGTGTGTCTTAATACTCATGTCATGTTTAAAGAACTTCGTTCTTACTGATGGCCCCATGACCCATTTATACCCCCTGGTGTGTTTCTTTTAATTTTTTTTTTTCTTATTTTGTTTTATTTTATTTTTTTCATTTTTTGTTTTATTTTTTTTATAAGCTATGGGCATTTCCTGCTATTTGTATTAGCTTAGTGTGTCTCATACATCATGAAATCATAAAATCAATTTAACGTACGAGCGAGAGTATCACTGGAAAACTTTACGTTTAAAGATGTTTTTTCAAGCACTGATTGTGAACAATTTTCTGTTAAACACTAGTCAAGTGTAAAATTGCAATAAAGATTTACAGTAAAAATAATGGCTAGTTGTTCGAAAAGAGATTTTTAAACTTATAAAACAACAATGAAAATAAACCTTATATAGTTGTAACACACTTTTTATAAAGTAATAAAGACAAAATACAGTGTAATTGCAATAATAGGGTATATTCTCTGACTTCATTTTGATTAAATGTTTTAGATGCCGCAGTAATGTCATTGTGAACCTTAAGGTTATTATGATACTTTGCAAGATGCACAGAATTCACGCCTGCAACTCACCACTACCAATTAAAAATTAGATCAAGATGTAAAGTGAACAATAACTCTTTAACAACTTCACATCACAGACAATGAGCACGTCCAGCAATGTTTTTATCATGAACTTGCTAAAAATGACAGTTATATATAAACCATATTATATTCTTTAGCTACAGTACAGGGAAAATCATTGTACCATGTAGTGCCTTCAGAGAGTAGAAGGAAAAAGAGCCGATCAAAAACTTCAAGTCATCTAACTAAATTAATCACGATTAAATGAATGTGCACGTTATGAACTAAGCACAGATTGTGACCATTAAATCACCACTTTAAACTTTCAAGCTATTTTACACTTACTACTGTAGCGCAACAATATCTTCAGTGGCTACAGCACAGACAATCGGTAAAAACCAAAATCTCAAGGAAGAATACTCCATAACTTTTAAAAGTTGTATTTTCTTATGTTAAAACATAATTAAGGTGTCCTGTTTATTGATTTGATGTAGTTTATCACACGAAGAAAAAAACAAATTATATATGCTTTTAATGTTTTTTTTTAAGTACTTGACATGGGTTCGACTGTTCTTGATCTTATGACTGCCAAAGACGGCAATGAGCTAAGGACAAGAATTTGACATTCCATGTCATGTACTTTACATTTTTTACTTTGAAACACAGAGTTATGTTCTAAAATTATAAAAATCCAATGCTCAGTGAGCTTTTAACACTGAGCTACATAGTTACTTCTACAGTTGCGTGACGTTTAACTTACTTCTCTCATAATAAGCTACCGTAGCAAGATATGAACTACATATGTAATCTTCAAATAATCTTATAAAGCACTTGTCTTACTACATTAATTTTGCACTGCTGCATCGTAAAATAAAATATAATCTTCTGTACGTGTACTCATACGAGTATCCAACATCGTACACAATTTTGACGGTTACTCGTCCTTAACTTAAATTCTCAGAGATAAGCATTTTTACCATCAATTACTGCACAACTATCACACCGTAACTGAGTTCGTGTTGATCTAGAGTAATTAGGTAAAGCTTTAATTGATCGTTTGAACCTTGCCTGACGTGTCCTTTAATTTAAAGGTATAAGAACTCCTTGCACATACCAATATTTACCCTTCCTCTTTAATCAAGTGCTCTAAAGTAACTGTAAGGGTTGGAGAGTGAGTTTTGCCGTGTTGTTTAAGTGAATGTTATAATAAATTGGGTGATTAGACTGCATATCAGAATCGTGTATTTTAAGCAAACATAAGACTTTGTTCTGTGACTATGCTGTGTGAGAAAAGCTCGAGAAAATCAGGTTCCTGTAGACTAACCTGAAAAGTAGATAAAGGAGGAACAAAAACAAACTTACCGTTGACTTGGATTTTAACGTCAAAAGCAGCAGCCTGATTATTGTTACTGCCACTAGTACTAACGTGTAGGATTATCATTGTCGTTTTGGTCAACTTTGTCAGATCTGGCGACTGCGTGCGAGTAAGCAGCGACTAGTCAGCGATCGTAAAAGTAAGTTAAGTTAAGAAAAATAATGAATTGCTAAATCTTTACAAGCGTAAGCCTTGAACCTTATAATTTATATTATGTGTAAAACTAGTTATTTTAGGCTTATCTAATTTATTTAATCGTAAAACAATACATAATTTGCTTGTTTATTTCACTTTTTTTTGCAATTAAAATATTCCAATCGCTAAATTATATGAAATATTTAAAGATTTTAGATTTTAGTTAAGAGAAACACAATTCTCACGTTAAAAAATAAATTCAGTACTAATGTAAAGTTAAATAAATAATGTATGACAAACATCTTCATGAGAAAGTGAGACAAAAAAGAAATAAAGTATGCTAGTACTGCATCACACAAGACATACATTCAAACAGTAGTTCTACGTCATTACAGCGTACGACATACTAAAACCACTGCACATATAACATTCGTTAAAACCTTACGCTACAACGTCAAGTCAACGATTTGAACAAAAACTGTACTGTAAGTAAGAGAAAATAAGACATTCTGGCTTATGGCTGGTCCCTCACGAGGAAGAATTTAATTCATTCGTTTGTAGAACAAAACTACGGATTCTGCCCGTCTCTTATAATTTTTGACTTCACAAGGCTAATGTGAGCAGCTTTACGTAAGAAAAGTAAATTTCTGACTAATACCTGGGCATATACTATTTCGATTAACTTAATTCTAATTTGACTTCGTTTCCCTCCACCTTCACTTTCTTCGTTCAAAAGTTCGTACATTACTCTGAATTTACATATTTAATTTTTCTAACTTTGCTGCTGTGAAGGTTTTAAAAATTTTTTTGGGTAAGTAGAATCATTAGTTGCTCTTAAATCAGCACTAAAGTCAATTTGGTCTGACTAGTTCAATAAAAATTTTTTTTTCTAATTCACACAATTTTAAAACAGAGTTTTAACATGTTTGGTTGACGTCACAGACTTTTTTGTATTTAACCTCTACGCGTTTCTTTGTCTTATGTATAACAGTTGTGATGAGGGAATTTAGTCCTCTTACAGTTATTATCATCTTTAACGTTTCTAGGGCTCTTTTCCTGCCCAAGGTTTGAGAATTTAGACCAGCCTGGCTACTACTACGGCAATGGCTGCAGCCACCTCAGTCTCCTTGACTTCCATTATCCTGCCTTTTCACGTCCCATAAATCAGACTAATTTTGATCACCACATCTTGTCTGCTCCTTTTCGGTCACCTCCATCTCAGTCTTAGGGCACCATTCCCATTAGGATTATTGTCACTCCCTCGAGCTTTTATTATGCTCAGCTAGAGATAGCGTCTTATTGACTAGCATGGCTCGTGAAAATGCATATAAAAAAAATACACGAAAATAGCAAAGATATAAGGACTCTTAAAAAGCCAGAAAGAGGGCATGTTATGAAGCAGGCAGAACTATCTAGTCAACGTTATCAAAGATAGTTTGCCAATTAGCTTCCTGACATGGGCCGTGCTATAGTTTGGAAAGATTTCTTGTTATATGAGGAAAGTATTACATGTGTAAATATAATTATTGCATTTATGAATACTTAGAGTACAGTAAGATCCGTAACTCAGTTATAAAGAGATTTGCTCGTAAAAAAAGCGCGTAGGGCTATTCTGCTTTTTATATATATCACTTATCTTTGTAATAAAATTGTCATTATGAAATAGAGTACGCTTGATATAAAGAGATGGTAGCAAAAATTTGGCAGGCTCAATTAATTGTTTGCGTACGATGTTCCTTGATCCTAGATAAAATGTAGTTCTCTTTGGCCAGTCTTTTCGAATATAGTGATTTAACCTGTCTATGCCATCCCGTGAACGTAAGAAGCAGAGATTTTTGTGAATTCGGACTGTTGACCTAGTATTAGAGTTGAAACTTTGAAAATACCGCAAACTTTTCATTGATGCTTTGAATAGTCTATTTTCTCCAATACTATCTGTAAATTCTCATAGGTCTCTTTTAGTTTTGTGGAATGAGCTATTGGAAAAGAAGCGTAAGACTTTCTGTTATAAAGCAGAACTGCTTTAATACTTCGTTTTGATAAATATCAATAATAAGTCTTCACTCTTCGTCCTTATAAATATTTGGTTTTAACTCATCAACTAATCCTTTCACGTCAGAGCAGAAAACCAGTGAGTTTTCCTCATATTTGGTGAAGAATTTTCAAAACTCCTCATCTCTATCACGATAAACGAAAGCACCAATTCTTTTTTATATTAAATTCTTCTTCTTTAGTGCTGCTCCCAGGTATTTAACAGCATCTTTGGGTAAACCACAAGATCTCATATAAAATCATTTAATTCTTTTTGGGTGAATGTTTAAGGAGCACTTGTCTTAGAGACTGGTGGGTAATCGTCTTTCTTGTCATCTTCCTCACGTTCTTCTTCGAAAAACTCATCAGTTTGCATTGCTTTATCTTCGCCAAATTGGTCAACATCCATGGTTTCCGGAGCTGTTGTTTTATTTGAGGATGCTATTTTTTCAGATTTCACAACTGAAAAAACATTAGCGTAAGAAACTTTAGTCTTCATAGTACTGTGGTAAGACCTGTAGTATTTATCATACAGGAATAACAAATTCCATGGCATAATGGGGTATACTATAACACTGGCTTCGTAAATCTCAAAATCTCTTTCTTTCTAGTCTTACCCCATCGTGTCAACATCGTATAACACGAACCGCAAACTGTACGTGGCATACAGTTCTTATTCTGACTGAAAATTTTCAAGTCGTAGCACTCTTTGTAGAGCAACTTTAATTTATCAGAAAGAGGCCTCCGGTATTTGGAAACTTTAAGCTCACCACATAAGTAACAAAACACATCAAAACTTTTGTCACACACGTGTGAGACATTTCTTGCGGCATTACATTCTACAGAGGCCAAGTCACTCACTAATGTAGAGCTGCGGTTGCATGATGACGACGACTAACAGCCGCTTTGTCACCATGTCCAGCCACCGATACTGGGTTTTCAAATTCCTATATGGGGCTCACTGCTTGTGCCTGCCATGATAGCATGAACGCCGTTAACCCAAGGACTGTGTCACATGAACCCATTGCCCATCGTCACCACGTGGAGGTACCCTGGTTATAGGCACAAGCAATGAGGCCTTAGGTGATCTGAATTTAAAGCTTTCAATTACCAGAGGCCTTTTTCTAAGAATTACTAAAATATATGTGAAGAGATGTTAGACAATTTTAAACAATTGGGTTGTTTGGTGAGTCTCAAATTAAATTTTTTACATTCTCTCTCATTTCACAAAACTAAAAGAAACCTATGAGAATTTACAGATAGTATTGGAGAAAATAAAAAGCAGCATAGCCGAGTTTCAAGAGCATATCCTAGAACTTTTTAGAGAATAAGAAGAGTGAGAATAACCAGAATACAGTTAAAGAGTTGTTAAACAATTTTAAACAATTGGGTTGTTTAATTAGTCTCAAATAAAATTTTTTTAATTCTCACCGTGACTGTTTCCCAGAAATCCTTGGAGATTACAGCGAAGAGCAAGCAGAAAGATTTCATCAAGATATAAGTGAAATGGAAAATCAATATCAAGGAGGATGGGATATCAACATAATGGCTGATTTCTTTTGGACATTGAAGAAAGAAACAACTCAAGAGAGGAATAAGAGAAAGAGAAAACTGCTTCATAGGTCGTTTGAAGAAAAAAAAAGCCCGCTACAAGAGGAAGAAACTGTGAGAGCAATATAAACGAAAACATGATTTACATGTGTAGACCTACTTTCCTTTATTTTATATTCATGATATTTATACTCAACACTTGTTACTCCCTATATTGACCGTTTTTTTACATCATTTTCCGACGTACAAGAAGAACACGTTTAAAAAAAAATAAAAAAAAACTTTTTTCAGTATCTGTTTATACGATTTCTTCGGAATTTTGAAAGTTTTGGAGCTAAACGAATCTCTAACATCAACTCAGTGGAAAATCAAACATGAGAATTAAACAGAATCTGCATTAAATTTTTTTTATACTCAGCTAGAGCATAGATATTCGATTTTTTACGATTTACTGTGATTTTTTGCTTCTTTTTGCGGTTTTTCTGCTGTTTTTTGCAAATGTATTTAAATTTTGAGGGTAAAGGGGACAAGTAAACGTTTTATTTAGATTTAACGAGTTAAAATATAATATATTAAATCTTGACACATGTTTAGAAAAATGTTTTTGAATGTTTTAAGAGCTAAAATTATGATTTCTTCCGATTTTTAGCTATATTCTGCAGTTTTTTGCAATTTACTTGAAACTTTGAGGATGTACAGATTGAATGAACCTCAAATTTAGATTTAACGCATAAAAATACATATAAATCAGCCTCGTCACATGTAAATGAAATTTGTTTTGAATATTTGAAGAGCTTAAATTGTAATTTTCCACTATATTCAGCTATTTTTCGCAGTTTTTTTAGTTTACTGGATATTTTAAGGGTGTACGGATTAAACGGAACTTGGATTTAGATTCAGCGCGTCTGAATGTAAAAAGATAAGTCGGTCTGGTCAAAAGTACAGTCCACTTTTTTTTTGTTGTGCCGGTGTTATGAATGTAAAATTTATCTCCAAGTTATTTAAATTTACTGTGTTGACAAACGCCTTTATTGAATTTTCTTATAGGTTGCTCAAAAGTCTAATATTCTGTTTTTAATTTTTATTAGTGTGTAATACTGTCGATATAATTCCTATGCCTTTAAAATAGTGTAAAACAAATTGTACCATAAGATTTTTCTTAGCTTGCATTATGAAAATGCAGTAATAAGCCCAAAAAACTGGTTTTTCATAATAGCGATACCACATTCATAATATCTTTGTTATCAGAGAGAGAGAGAATAGTTGGCAGGTAAACATCTGAAGCAGTGTTTGAAGTTAAAGACTAGAGGTGGAAGAATAATATTTGATGAAAAAAAATGTTTCAAGTATTAAGAATTGCCAAAATAGCTTTTATGTATATGAGAGCAATGCATTGGGTCTAAAGTAAGTAAAAGGTTGTAAGTGCATCATGTAGGAGAAAATGCCAAGGATACTTAAAAGTAGTGGGTAAGAAAATGTGAGTATTTTTTTTTCTGTAATCAGGTAAATTGTCCATCGCTTTAGCTACAAAAACTTTAAAGTTTCTATAATTTTTAATCATTTTCTAAAATGTAATACCTTTACTTCTCACAGAATAAAGAATGTTTGTTTAAAATCTGTCCGAAGAAATTATGTTAGCAATTTTTTTTTAACTTAGTACCTTTCAAATAGAATTTAAAAAATAAGTACTCAAAATAACTTTTAATTTTCATGAGACGTAATAATCTTTTTTTTTTCACATAAACTAGTTTAAGAAAAAAAGTGTGACATGCAGATGCGTAATAAACGGCTTCTTTGTATGACGTTAAACAATAATACAAAGCAATTTAAGGAAAGAAAAAAGTCAGCAATCATCAATTATCCTCTAATTGATTAATAAACTCTAGAAGCAGATGGTGTTTGCAACCAGAGGAAGATCTTCTATCTCCTTCATCTTTTCCTGAAAACGCAAAAGGGCATCTACAGCTACCATTGCCAACTTGACGATGTCATTTTGGTCGTTGAAGTGTTGGCATGATATGCCACGAGCACACATTGCTGCGACACTGCCTTAATGGAGCTGTCAACTGCTGCGTCCGCACTCTCACGAATTTAAGCATCCTCCTGTTGTTGATCCAAATCAGTGAAACCGACAGCAGGTGACTCTGTCTCACTTATTTCGCCTCCTCCTTCGTAGGTTAATTTGTGTACCACCATTACCGTAACAAATAATATTCGCTTCAAAGCTCCCATGGATCCATCTGGATTCTTTAACCTGTGAAGGCTGCCGCCCGCCCCTAACACGTGTATGGAGGGCAGTTTTGGACCTGATGGGTAATCTCAATATATAGCACGCCCTGCCACGACAGCTCACCTCCATTCCCTTGAGCATCACGCTCTAACTAAGAAGCAATCCACTCTCTAGAGAGTTTCTGGCAGACATCACGTAGTGGAATGCCTCCATGACTGTCTAGTTACCGACTTTTCCATTTGCTAAGAGAACGCAATAGTATTCTCAACACCTTTGGCCTTAATAAGTGTGTATCTTTTTTTTGTAGTAATAACAGTGTGGACTGCCACATTTACCTTATCAGGATCAAAGTTCGCCTTCATCGTCTTGAGCACCTTTGCAAAGGTCTGCCCTTCGGCCATCTTCACTACTACTGTTGTTGTCGCATCCACTTTATTTTTCTGGTTTGTTTTATCTTTTAAAAAATCCCTTCTTATTTGCCACTGCCAGTTTTCTTTTTCTAAGACATGGTTTGCTAACGTTTCTAAGAGCTGTGTGATGGGCTCCTGTTTCTTTAACTTCATTTTATTTTTTTTAAGTGAAGTGTTCAGAGTTTTTTCTGTACATGCTATCGGAAACTATTTCGCCTTTATTCCCTCCAATTCAGGAATTTCAATGACGCCTTCCAAGAATTTGCAAACACTTTTTTTTTCAGAAAAAAAGCCTTTTCTTATCACCTCTGCCTCTTAATGGTATTTAAGCACGGCATCAAGCCCATTTTCGACAGCGTTTGCTGTGTTACCATACTTGTCGTTAATTGCTTTTAGCGTCTATGTAATATCTTCCGTTGCTAAGTGAACTTTATCAGTCACTTGCTGTCGCTCTACTCTAAGCTTAGCACCATTTTCTTCTAAAGAGGCTAGCTCCTTCTGGGTCTGGTGGCTAAATACTGACATATTGCTGTCCTCGGCGTCGTTTGTGCCTATGTTTGACAGGCTTTCCCTTTGTCCTTTGTCTGGACAAAAAAGACCGTGGAATATTAAGCAGTCCCTATTGGCCATGAGACACATCTTTATGCCCCCCCCCCCCAGGATCCGTGTGGCCTGCGACAGTCACCCAGGCTTTCACCAGATCCGAATTGCTGGTGGATTTCCTCAGAGAGGTTACCGCCTGGGGTACAAGTTTTGCATAGACGTTTAGTCATGTTGACATCTTTTTTTAATTTCATACTGACCCGCGAAGGCCAGCACTACTCTTTTTCCTAAAAATGAATATTTGAAAAGGGTTAAAACCAAGGCAGCAGCCCTCTCTATTACTAGAAAAAACAGCTACTGGCTCGGGCCAGCTGACAGTCGCCTCTCTTCCTCAGTCCTATCTGCGGAGACTGCCCTGGCGTTCAGTAACAAGTTTAAGAATAGTGTTCGTGGGTAACGTATGTATATTTTGGTCAACTACAGTCATTTCAGCCAGACAAGTAGCAGGTGTACAGTCCCACGACCGCGCAGACAACCTGACAAAACGAGCTGGCGTAAGGCACTAAGGTGCAGCCATATAGCCTCCTCAGTGGTAGTAAGCATAGATTAGTTAGCCCACTACGTCTTTTTTGTTAATGAGTCGTACAGCCATATCAGATATGGTTACCCAGACTTACCTGGTCCTCATCGTCCAGTTTCACCTGCCGCCAGGCCTCCAACGCAAGCCTGGGAATGGACCCGCTAACCACAACCCAGGACAATCTGTAAGTATCCCTGTATTTGTTTAGTGAGAGTGTGATGCATATATCTAAGAATAATGTTATAACCGCCCCTTACTTTTATTCACGATGGGTGCTAGTTCTTGTTGGCCCGCATCAAACATTAAAGCACCATTCACAGCGTCAGCAGGAAGCGAAGAACAAGGAGCACAAGCAGGACCGACCCATGCATTTACATGGATGAAGACAAAGGGCACGAGTCTCCCGTCCACACCGCTAGAGATAGACACGCCAACGTGGCACACGCCCCCCATTCGACGCCCACGACCACCACCACAGAGAGTCACCCCAACTGTCTATCGTCACCTCATATCTGGAGAGGACACCCCTTTCCGCCACCCGGGAAAGTGCCTGGTATGGAGAAACTAGCAAAACCCCACCTGGGGTAGTAGTGGTAGTGGTAGTGGTAGAGGCAATAGTAGTAGTAGTAGTAGTAGTAGTAGTAAGAGTAGTTGTAGTAGTAATAGTAGTAGTTGTAGTGGTAGTAGTAGTAGTAGTAGTAGTAGTAGTAGTAGAAGTAGTAGTAGTAGTAGTAGTAGTAGTAGTAGTAGTAGTAGTAGTAGTAGTAGTAGTAGTAGTAGTAGTAGAAGTAGTAGTAGTAGTAGTAGCAGTCGTAGTAGTAGTAGTAGTAGTAGTAGTAGTAGTAGTAGTTATAGTAGAAGTAGTAGTAGTAGTAGTATTAGTTGTATTTTTTTTGTGGAGGGAGGGGAAATGCATTGAGGCACACTGCAGGAAAAGCGGTAGTGTGGGACTCGGTGGATTTCTTTTATTAGACCACCCATACCCACTAACCCCCCCATGCCACGTGGCTTTCGTTCCACCCCAAAACCGCGTTAGCATTACTTCTGGTTAGAGCCACCAGGGAGAACATTGTATCTCACAGCACTTGCGAGCAAGCTCGCTACCAGTTGCTAGAGGTGCCAATCCTCCCGAGTCCTGAAAAGGACTCGGGGTCCCTGTCAACTAGCGCCTTTGTCTAGCGCTTCTTTGTAGGCTGATTTCTTACCTTTGTGCCTAAATCACCTCTGGCGGCCTACTCAGGGCCCCCCGCCTCTTTTGCGGCAGCTCTTTTCTCTTCTTTCTTACGCCGAATGAGAGTCCTGACAAAGCCATCTACTGCCCTCCATTCCTCTTTGGTGCGTAGCATCTCAGAGATGATGGTTCTGGGGGTGGGTGCCCCACCAAGCCTGTCTATCAGCTGCTGGCGCTTACAGTACCATCTCTGACACATGAAAAACGTATGTTCGACGGTATCATCCAACGCAGGGCAGTAAGTGCATCTGGGTGATGCTATCACCGTCATGTGATGAATATAGGCATTAAACTGACCATGCCCAGAGAGTAACTGGGTGAGATAGTAATTTATCTCTCCATGTCCTCTTCCCACCCATGGCCGCAGGTGTGGTATCAACCGGTAAGTCCACCTACTCACACCAGACTGACTCCACTCCTGTTGCCACGTCGTCAACATTTTTTTTCGCATGTCGCCATCGCTTTCGTCACTGGAGCCCAGGAACTTCCTTCGCCGCTTCAGCGCAAGCAACACAACGGGAATGGTGCGTGCTATCATCATAGCAGCAGCGGAGGATACTGTGCGGTAGGCGCACGCAATCTTCAGCGATTTGATGCGCTGCACTAAGTTGAGGCACTCCTGGATATCCCTTTTCGCAAGCGCGTCCGCCCACATCCCCATACCATACAGCAGGATCCAGTAAGAGGCAAAAAGCCGTCTTTTGGCTTCTTGCGGACCTCTAACATTCGGCATTAAGCGTGAAAGTGCCCCAGGAACCCTTGTGGCTTTGTCGGTTGTTCTCCTGATGTGCTCCCAGAAGGTGAGCCGTGAATCGATCCACACTCCTTGGTAGCGCACCACTGGACTTACGCAGATAACCTCACCCGCAACGTTCAGGCGAAAGTCTCCCCCGAACCTTCTCTGCCTGGTAAGAATGACCATCTTTGTCTTTCCAATCGCAAGCTCGAAAACCGTGATCCCGCAGCCTCTCCGACACTATCACGACTGCTCACCGAATTTTACGCTCGGCCTCCTCTCGGGATCTCGCCGTGACGTGCAGTGCTATTTCATCAGCAAAACCCGTTAACTTGACCCCTAGAGGCGTTATAAGGCACAGAAGTTAATCGTAGACTAGGTTTCATAAGTCAGGGTCAAGGGCAGAGCCCTGTATGACTCCTGACGTCAGGTGCCTTTCTCTTGTTCCATCCTTTGTGTCATACCATAGAACACGAACCTGGAGATAGCTATCCAGTATCTTTCTAAGGTGGTCCGGTACATTCAGGTGCCTTAAGGCCGTCATTATGTCAGACCATTTCGCCGAGTTAAAGGCATTCCTGACGTCAAGAGTCACCAGGACACAGGTGCTTCGCGTCTTATGTGAGGGTTTCCATGTCTCCTTAACTGACTCAAGAACCTTGGCTTCAGCCATAACCATCGAACTCCCCTTTCGAAACCCGTACTGATTTTCCGAGAGGCTGACTTCTCCTCTTAAGCCAGTTCTTATCAGCCTCTCGAGCATTTTTCCGCAATTGTCCATTATATCTAAGGGTTGGAGTGACGACGGAACCAGGGGGGGGTGGTTTGCCCTTGTCCAGGAGAACAAGCCTTTCGATCTTCCAACGCTCGCTAAACAGTCCAGCGCGTAGGCACGCATTAAACATGTCCAGCAAAACGTTTGGTTTCTCCACAGCTATGATCTTAAGGACTTCAGACGGCACCCTATCTGGGCCAGGGGCCTTTTACCCTGGCGTCTCCGATGCCACCTCCCTCAATTCATCGAGGAAAAAGAGAGGCACTTGGTCTGCACTTATGTCCTCCCGCCTCCTATCGAGATGCTCCGGAAAGAGGCAGGAGACCACCTGCTCCGAAAAGAAAGGTTTCATCGGTGGCGTCGGGTCTGAGCCGGACAGTCTTTTTAACGCAATCCGGTAGCCCAGGCCCCAGGTATCATTATGCACCTCAGCGATGAGTTCATGCCAGCATCGGTTCTTGCTCACCTTGATTGCCCTCACCAAGGCATTTATCGCATTTTTGTACCCAGCGACAGCTACCTCGGCGTCTTTGCGAGTTCTCTGTCACTGTGCAAGGGGCCAAAGGTGCTGCGCCTCCTGGCGTAAGCTTGCAATATTTTAGGTCAACCAATAGCACGACCCTCGACCGTCCTGGCAGACCTTTTTGGCATACACGCATCGCACCATTCCTTGACACGTCTCATAGTGCCGCTCACAAGTGCCTCAACCTCTGCTGTATTTGTGACCTTGTTTAAATCAACAGGACGGGGCGCACTTACCATGGCTTTCCGCAACAAATCTTGATTGAGTTCTGCCACATTCCATTCGGGCATGCGCCTTCGAATCACTTCTCGAGAGCTTGCTCTACGATCCTGGTTTAACACGAAGCTGACATACTGGTGATAACCAGCCGTGTAGTTCTCCAGGACTTGCCAGTCGGTCACCCGTGCCACCATGTGTGACGACACTAGTGTGAGATCGATGATCGTGCCCCAGTTTCTAGGCCACCAGAGCGTTCCTGAACCACCAGAGTTCATGACGATGAGATCTAGTCTCGCGGCCGTCTCTAGCACCATCCACTCTCTAGGGTCAGTTCTCGGCTCCCCCCAAGCGATGGCGTTGGAGTTAAAGACGGTTCCAGCGACGTGTTTAGTGTCTGTCTTCGGAACCACGCTCTAGCACAGGTAGCAGCTAACTTCTTTTTTGGAGCAGCTGCGTGCTACGTGGCCCCTTTCGCCACACCTCCAGCACGCCCCAGTTCTGTCAGATCCGCCACACTGTCTGGCAATGTGGCCAAAGCCCAGGCATCTAAAGCAGCGCTTAACTTTGGGCTTGGGCCGCATCCTGCAGTTTACCCAACCCAGCCGCAAATGGTCCAGTTTATCCAGGACCAGCACCACGGACGCAGGGGCCTCCATTTAGGCCATCCTGTTGCCTCTTATTGTCCATGGTGAAAGCCGTACTACCAAATTGGGGGAATCAGCTGTGTCAAATTGGCCTTTTACTGCTGCCTCAACATCTTCCTTGGACACCATAGGATATACGTCCTTAATTTCTCGGACGAGACTGGTGACGAGAGTCCCCAATCCCGCCAGCAACCGCCACCGCAACTTTCAATGCAGCTGCGAACGCATCGCGGTGCTCCGCATTGGCGTCACGCAGTTCGACGAGGACTCCTCCCGCCCTAGTCTCCCTGACCGATGCCACTCTCACCCCAAGATCGCCCAGGCTCACCCTTTTCATTTGGGCCAGGACTTTGGCGTACTCCATGCCTTCGGCCAGCTTTACAAGTATTGCCTCTGGCCTGGCACTTGGACGCCTTTTTTCAGCACCTCCAGAAGGTGAGGTCTTTCCCGAATTCCTGTTCGGGTCAGACCTCACCTCTTTCTTCTTTTTTTCCTTTTCTTTCTTTTTTGAAACTGTCTTCCACTCCTCTTGGTCAAGAGGATGACCATTACTAGTTCCTTCATTTGTGGGCAGGGTCCGTTTCTGTGTCTTTGGACTGGACTCCACCCGTCCCTTTTTTTTTTTTGGCTGGCCGTGTAGTCCTTGAGGACTTGTCAGTCAAACACCCGTGCCACCATTTGTGACACTAGCGTAAGATCGATGATTACGCCCCGTTTACCAGGCTGCCTGAATGTTGCTGAACCACCAAAGTTCATGACCATAATATCTCGCCTTCCGGCGATCTCTAGCACCACTCATCCCCTGGAGTCAGTTCTTGACTTCTCCCAAGTGATGGCCTTAGAGTTGAAGTCACTGGCCAGATTTTCGTTGCCATTTTTTCCGCACACACGAACAGTATTTTCAAGTTTGGCAAACAGCCCTCTAAAGACATCAATCAGGATGTTAAAGGATATATAGCAACTTACGTAGAATACACACCCATACCTGATCCTCACAAACCCGTCTCGACCTCCAGTGTCAAATACAGAGGACTTGTCACTATAGATCAGGATGGACGCACACTCAGTCCTATCGCTGTATCAGCCGTGACCCGGTGGCTTGCGAAATAGCTCTTTTATAAAGAGCAAATGACACCCTGGGTCCGTGTGAGCTGGTCCAACTGATCGTGCGCGAGCATGGTCCTATCAAGTTTTACCGGCAGGATCAGCGCCATTTCCGCTGAGCTGCTCCTGCAGACGCCCGCACAGTTTGATACTCAGTGGTTTTACTAACGTGTCTGGTGTCTGGCTTCGGGACCACGCTCTCGCACAAGTAGCAGCTCACCTCGTTTTTGGAGCAGCTATGTGCTACGTTGCCCTTTTTGCCACACCTCTAGTTCACCCCAGTCCTGTCAAGTCCTCCTTATTTTCTGGCAATGTGGCTGAATCCCAGGAATCTGAAGTAGCGCTCTGTCTTGAGTTTGCATGCAGTTTTTCCAACCCAGCCACAAGTGGTCCAGTTTATCTAGGATCATCACTGCAGATGCAGAGGCCTCCACGTAGGTTACTTTGTTGCCTCTTATTGTCTCACACAACAGCTGCACGACTAAATCGGAAAAAGTAACTGTGTCAAAGCGGCCCTTTAATGCCACCTCGACCTTTCTCTTGGTCACCATGGGATCCACATCCCTGATCTCCCAGACGAGACTCAAGACTAGGGTCCTTATCCTACCAGCACGCACCACTACATTTTTTAATGCAGCCACGAATGCATCGCGGTGCCCAGCACTAGTATCTGGCAGTTTAATGATGACTTCACCCGTCCTCGTCGTTCTCACTGACGCCCCCCCCCACCCCAAGCTCAGCCAGGGTCACTCTTTTCATTTGGGCCAGAACTTCTGCGTACTTTCTGCCTTCAGCTGGCATTGCAAGTATTGCCTCAGGCCTGGCTCTTGAACGCCGCCCTTTGGCACCTCCAGGAGATGAGGTACTTCCTAGAGTTTTGCTTGGGTTCGTACTCTCCTCAGTTTTCTTTTTTTTTTCCTTTTTTTTTAGAACAGTCTTTTACTACCCTTCAACAAGGGGTTCACCGTCACTGTTTCCTTTATTTGTAGGTGGGGTTCATTCCTATATATTTGGACTGGACTCCACCCATTCCTTTCTTTTTTTCTTTGGCGGTCACATCGGGTTGGTAGGGCTGGGAGCATCCCGTACCCCCTTTCTCTTCTTCTCCCCTGAAGGTGTCGAAACGAGAAGGGGGCTATCCAACCCTAACTACTTAGCCACAGCTTAATCAAACTAATTTTGTAAGGGTCCACGGTGTTGTTGGGGTCCCCTCGATACCAGTCTAAATATCTATCTGGGTTATCCCGTATTTTTTAACAATACTCCTCAGCTTGGCAAAAACCTGAAGCAAATAAAAGAAGAGGGCGCTGCGCAGACAACCCACCAGAACGAACTTGAGTATACAAGGCACTAAATGTGCTGCCAAGTAGCCTTCTCAGAGGTAGTAAGCCTAAACAAATCGGCCCACACCTTTTTTGTTCATAAGGCATGCGGCCATATCAGATGCTATTACCAAGACTCATCTAAGCCTAAAAGTCTGGCTTTATCTACTGCCAGGCCCCCCTCGCCAACCAGAGAAAGACCATACCACACGCAAATTGATACAACTAGTAAACATACCTGTATTTAATTAGGGAGTGTGTGATGCATGTATCAGAAAGAATGTTATAACCACCGAAGGGCACCGCTTACTTCTGTACACGATGGAATGCAAAGCGAAAAATACCTGTCAAGGTTACCACCATACCAAGACAGCAGGCTAACTCTTCGTGGCTTGGATGGGGGGTCAGCCCATGCTGGCCCTCCAAGTCAGCTAGTTATTATTTGGCAATCCAGATGGCTCCCTTCGAGCTCTAGTTCCTACATACATACACCACTCACACTCTTATTCATTTTTGGAGTTTGCCCGTTTTGGCTTTGTTTCCGAAAAACTAAAGTCCCTCAGATATTCATATGCATAATAACCTATTTGTCTACTGCCTATCCCATCTAAAGCAAGGTACCCTTACCAACGACGAGGTTTTGCAGCTCCTACAGCATTAGCAGTAGTAGTAGTAGTAGTAGTAGTAGTAGTAGGAGTAATCCTAGTAGTCATAGTAGTAGTAGTAGTAGTAGTAGTTGTTGTAGTAGTAGTAGTGGTAGTAGTTGTAGTTTTTTTTTAAAACGAAGTTCTTTATGTCACGTACTCGAGGGGCTGGAATTTTAAAAACGACAGATTTAATGAAACAAAAGTGGCTTACCGGAAGTCTCTTCCTCCTAAGTTTCCCCTCTTACCCCGTCGCCCTCACCATCAGTCCTCTACACACTTCCTCTCATCCCACCCTATATTTTCTAACCGTGCCACGCTACTCTCCTGCACACCTTAGCCTATTATTCCCCTTTACACTCTGAAGCAATTAATTTTTAAGCCAATTTTAATTTTATTTTACCACAATAATTTTTATTTATCTTCAGATTTTTCTCTTTTACAATTCTAAAAAAAAAAAAAAAAAAAAAAAAAAAAAAAAAAAAAAAAAAAAAAAAAAAAAA